>VDFB02063618.1:67725-127815 GCA_007258455.2 Sequoia sempervirens | reverse complement strand
CTAATAAATTTCATTACCACTCTAGGTTCTTTGACTTGTGCAGCAAGATCTCTCATCACACTTACTAGCTCATCAACCCTTTCAATATAACTCTTAGTTGTTTCATCTTTAGACATTCACAGGGTCTCAAATTTTTCTTTCAAATTATGCAACTTCACTTGTTTAACCTTATCATCTCCTTCATAAATTCCTTCTAGCTTATCCCAAAATTCTTTAGAAGTCTTAAGATTCATAACTTTTACTAATTCATAATTTAAAAGTTTATTCACAAGAATAAACCTTTCCTTACCATTTATTCATGTGCCTTAATCTCATCACTTATGATCAAACCATTTGCAGGTGAAACATATTGAGTATTTATTTCCTTTTCAATCTTATACCCGAAGGATTCTAGATATCCTTCCATATTTTTCTTCAAGAATGTATAATTTGTTCCATCAAACTTAGGGCTCTCTATCTTGTTTTACATCCTGGATCTAACTCAAGTAGTTAAGCTTTTCTCCAAGGAACCTTGCTCTGATATCAATTGTTAGATGAACAAGACAACTGAGAGGGGGGTGAATCAATTGTACCAAATTAAAACATCAAAGCCCTTAATAGTAATAAAATCCACATACATTCATTAAACCCTGAATTTGTTGTTTAAACATGAAAAGAAAATAACAGAAACTAAAACAACCCATACGATACACAAGAGGACACTATATTTACATGGAAAACCCAATAAGGGAAAAACTATGTTTAGGATTAGCTCACAGTATAAGTAATTGCACAAGCGGTACAAGGGCTCACTACTAGAATAAGATGCACTATCCACAAGGGCTCACAACCAAGGCTTACTACCACAGAAAGAAAAAGAAGATAGAAGAGAAATCTTAAACAAAGAACAAATTCTCAATGCAACAAATAATCCACCATAATAGCTCCAACACTTTTTCAATATTGTTTTAATGATTGCAGACACCTTTAGCTCATTGTATTTAGAAGTCCATCACTTTGAAGTTCACACTATTATGCTCAAACTCGTACTCTACTCGTCAAAAATTACCATCACTTGCATCACACACATCTATCCTTTGTATCTTGTTAGCCTTCAACATTTCACCTTGCAAGTATACTATCCTCAAGCTTGAAAACCTTCTCCAAGGTTGGCTATACATGCTTCATACTTTGCAATTTCACACTAGGTTGGAACTAAACATTACTGCAGTGGATAGGAACAAAATTTGACCCAAAAAAACATAACTGGGACCAAAATCAACTCTAACATGCTAGCGTATTGCTTCATTAACACGAACATATTTGAATGTAGTGTAAGCACCAGGTCAGCCGCTACCCATGAAAACACATAAAAATTTGAATTATAACATGTAATCTGAAACTTTTAGACAACAAACTTCACCTGAACATGATCCAAGAATATATTGGAAACCAACAAAGTCCTTTGCAACAAACCTCACATGAAGATTATAAACATTATATTTATCCAAACAACACTACCAACCACTACAATACTCTATAACTCGGAATAATTTCTTTCAATATACCGAACCATGAATCCTCTTGACAAAGGAAAGAGAACAAAATCATCAAATCTCCTTCAAAATCACAAGTCTTGAAAAACAACGATGAAAAATTGCAAGGAAAATACATTTCTCCCAGACACCTCTTTACACAACACAACAAAACTAGTTCACATACTAGTGAACACAACTTCCTTCAACCATAAATCCAAAATCCAAAATTATGGATATAGAAGATGTAAACATATTTAACCAACATATCCAAACCACAAAAGAAAATCTTCAACCCAAAAGAAATGTGAAGCAAAACACTAACCCCTCTTCAACACCCTGTTTTTGTGTTTTATAAATTTTCTTAGTATCCTCAACATCTAAACCATAAATAGAAGCTTATCAAAGAAACACCAGAGGGGTAAGTGCAAGAAGTTGGGTCCACGAAGAGGGGAAGTTTTAGCCAAAACAAAAAAAAATTGCACGAAACACATACGCGTTCTTACAAAATGCATACACATGACAGATCGGGTACCTGAGCCTAAATCTGAATGCATATGCATTTAGATTTGGGTACACAAACCTAAAACACGTACACGTTACAAAATGCGTACGCATTCATAATGCGTACATGTTTTGAAATGTGCACACATTTCTTAAAGTTGTTTATTTTTTTAAATAAGTGACTATATTTCACTTCTACCTATTAGTTGGAGCCGCGCTAGAGAAGGAGAAGCAAGATCATGTACGCATTTTGAAGGGCTTGATTGAAGAAAATTTTCATTGCCACCTCCTCCCATTGACACAACCAACCTCAGTGACCTCCAGGTTGGTTGAATTCTGCCATTTTTTTCCTTTATATCTTGCATTTTTTTTTTTGTAATTGTTATTTAGTTTTTGTTTACAGTTTGTTTTGGTTCAATATTTTATAGTTTTTAAATTGCATTTAAAAATCCATAAACATCAAAAAAACAAAGAATGTTAAATTGTAAATCTAAAACCATAAAAACTAAACCTAAATTGGACACATTTAACTTCAAAATTAAAACCCTAAACCCTAGGTTCCAAAAAACATAGGTCCCTAAAAACTAATTTACCCAAGTTAATCCTTGGACCTAAACCATAAAACATAAACCTACAACCCTATTTACCCTAAAACCTAAACCTAAAACCCTAATATTTTCACCTTTTAGATAGTGCAACTTGAATTTGTATAGTTAATACTTTCAATGTAACATTTTTTGTTGAGAAATGAGGAGATGTTTCTTAACTAGTTCAACAAATCATAGCATAAATTTATGATGTTGATCTAATTAGGATTGATCATGTTGCTATGTTACACCATTGCCATAATCAACTATAGTTTAAACATTCTCATTTTTTAGTATGGTTACAAGTTTCCATCTCATTAGGATTGATCATGTTGCTCTTGCTAATTGAGTAATTTCAATTTGGAAATTTCCCTCCTTCCTTGCTTTATTTTGTGTCCTCCTTGTCATTGGTTCTTAACTTTCACTTCACATAATTTTAGAAGTGTCCCTCCTTGGAGGTTTCTTACAATTTTTATTTGGCATATATATGTTTTCATGTTGTCAAATCTCTAAAGAATTGTATAGTAAAGATCTAAAATTTCTTCCATTTGTGCATGATAAATTATGCACACCAATTCACATGTATAAATATGATTTCATTGTACAACTAAAAAATTTAGTGAAGTCTTTATACTTAAAGAAGCCATTTTCAATATGTGAATAGAGCTCAAGATCATCTTTTTTTATTTTGTACATTGCAATTTTACCACTAGCATATATCTATGTGTCCCTTTGAATGCCTTCTACTAATTTTTTATTCTTATCTTTAGTATGCCTTGAAAACAATGAATGATATTATAAACTAATGTTAGTGTTAAACTTATAATTTCTTCTTAACTACTTTTTCCAACTATAGAGAACTTACATGTCTCTTATCATGAAATTTGAAAATTTAGATAAATCAATTTATGTCCTCATATTTAATTAAATTATATGTCATACTTGTTAAATACATGTATTCACAATTGATATACCTTAACTCTATAGATATACTCTTGTTGGGAAAAAACCATGCACCTATGAGTAAACTTCCCCTTGCCCCAAAAGATAAAGCTCTAGACCCATAAGAACTTAGAAGAATAAATTACTTATTGATGAATTAGTTAATTAGTGATAGGCTTGATATTTATGAGCTCCATTGAGCACCCTTGTCTAACAATAATCCTAATATATAAATAGAATCTAGTATAACTTTTACTTGAATTAAACTCCATGGTTTTCATCATTTACCCATTTTGACACTCATTCTTGAGTTGTTCATAACCTAAATTTGTGGGGACATTTCCTTCTCTTTTTCCACCTTTATATATGTAATAGAAGACACTCTAAACAACCCCTAACCTCCTATTAACACCCAATTTGAGAAATCAAAGTTATATATCTACATGTTCCTTGTTTGAATTCATTCTTTAGTTCTTTAACAATAGAAATTAAATGGTTCCTCACCTCATGTGAACACAGTCTCTATTTACTAATCTTCTTATTTAATTCTTCCAATAATGATTCAAATAAGCCCCATTGTTGACATCGTAGCCTTTTGCGAGCTCTCAATTCTTGATCTACATTTTATCCAACTCCTAGTTTAAATGTTGATCCAATCATTTATTTAAATTTAAATCTTAAGTCTTTGCCTTAATCCATGTGGTTTTATTTATTTTAAATAAATCAATTAATCTATATCATCAAATTTGGCTATAGTTTAAGTATCAAGTTATATCTAGCTAAAAATAAGTTTATGGGGCGTTCTTTCAAGGGATTCACTTAATAAACCAATTGCATAGTGCATGCATTCATACGCTTCTAATAAAACCCCCTAATTTCATTTCTACCCATTAGAGTTATAATTAGAACTTACCTCCCTATTTTCACTGAGAGGTATCCTATGTACCACATATAGATCTAACTCAAAACTATTTATAATTGAACCATCCCATTTATAAAAATTTTAACATAAAATACCTAGATGAATTATGACAAATATGTCATCCTCTACAAAATTTTGATGTAGAAGCACTTATACTTGACTCAACATATGAGTTCCCTTTCCATGTACACAAAATGTAATTTAGTGCATCCTTAGATATTTTAAGTATCTTAATTATAGTATACATATTGATATAAATTATATACTAGATTTATATTTTAGATATGCTTGATGATTCTTCTTGGAAGGGTTACTAAAAAGTGTTCAATAATTATTTTTAAGTAACATGTAGGTAGGATTAAATATTAAACTTTTATGATGTTGGTGTGACAATTATATGCATTTTTAGTTGCATGAACTAAGAGTTGGTAGTAACAAAAAACCCTTCATATTAACAACCACACACTAGAATCAATTTAATGTGTACATGCTATGGATTTAAATAATGTTATGGATTTTTTAATGTTATAAATAGAATGGTCTTCAAATGAAATGTATTTTGAATTTGTGCACATTCAATGTGATTATTAAATAAATTTCAAATTGTGTGCATTATTTAATTAGTTTGTTGATATATATTTTTAATTGTTTAACATGCAGTTGCCATTTCATTACATTCACATGGATACAAAATTTAACATAGAGGATTTTATGCCTGATGCACAAACTCCTACTGATACCATACATCTAGATTTTCCACCACAACAAAACCCCACACCTCCACACTCTCCACCTAACCCCCCACCCCATGTAGTAGATCAGGCTCAATTGAGAGAGAGCATTAGACAAAACCTTATTGTGATTTAAGGAAATATAGATGTAATAAAAAATGAGCCTAGAATCCCCCTCCATATTGCATAGTTTGCATCTATGATGTAAACTAATGTTGATTTTGTTTAATCTATTGATGTAGAACTAGATAGGTTCCATCAATGGAGAGAAGAGAGGAGACAATTCTATGCAGATGGATTGTCCTATAAAGAAAATTAATGACCTTAAAATTACAAAACAAGTCTTGTGCCAACATTTTTTTAACCCCAAACAAACCAATCAATTCCATCCACCAAAAAATGAATTTCAATTTTATGGTGTAGGCACCCGCAAATAGCTACACATTTTTGGGATAGATGGTGATGGTGTTTGATAATCCACCACATGGTGATTTTGAGGTGCCCCTATACTTTTTGAGAAATTTATGGGTTGAGTTTGAGTTGGGTTTAAAACCCAAATATTTTGATATGAGGTCATTTCAGGGAGTTGGGTGTGGCATGCCCCAACATAGACTAGGAGCACATGTCGATCCTCAACGACGTGCTCCAATTTCTCCTATTGTTCCTCCTCCTTCTTCTAGTGTTCCTACTGAATCTCAACAACAAACCATGTTATCAACATTAGGAGCATTGAGTTCGCTTTCAGGACACCTCACTCATCAGACTACACACATAGCAGCTGAAGTGGTCAATAAAGAGCATGGAGGCTCAGGCTATGGGGATACTCATGCATCCACTTCAGGTGACCCACATGCATCTGGGACAAAGTCATATATGAATGTACTATATTATGAGGATCATCCTACATAGGTATGTTCATCTTTTGAACTTAAATTTAATTTGTTTGAAATGTGCAAAATTCATGTAAATAATTTAACATCAAATTATATATATAATATAATAGTAATTCAACAAGTGTTCGGTCTAGATGCATGATCAAATGATGTCTAGAACTCAATATGATCATGTCTATATGTCGAGCTTGCTATAGATATGGGCTCACCTTTTGGTTAGGTACTTGAACCAATATATATTAAATAATTTGTGTTGATATATCTACTTTAATTTGATTTTGTACACATGTGTGAAATGATATATTATATCTTGATGTAGGGAGGTCATATGATACCTAGTACTGACCAACCACAAGTTGTGTTGAGTACTCCTAAGATATCATCAATTCAGGTGTGTGCTTTCAAAATTTTGTTAAGTTTAAATTAAATACACATCATAGATCTAATTCAATTTGTTCATTTACATACACATGTGTGAATTTGATCTATACAAATTGTTGTGCATCTATATGTAGGGATTTCATGAGATACCCATGGGGGGTACACCTGAGACATCGTCAACATTTATGCATGGGAAATCTCAGCTTTGTGATCATGAGGTCATATCATTTGAGGTTGTAAACTTTACTAAATCTCCTATACAATTTTTACGGACCTTTTAAATATGTATACATTTGAGGTTTTAACATATTGTTTGCTATATATGAATATGCAAGATATAGTAGATCAAGCATTTGGATCTTGTCAACTGCTAGTTATGCTACCCGTTGAACAAAATGTGCCAATAGATTCACATGATCATATGGTAATTTATGCATACTAAAAATCATTTTTATTGTATTTACTAGATATTTAATTAAATTTATTTTTATCTAAAATTTTATATTTTCAAGTTTAAATATGTTTAATTGTATCAAAATAATTTCTAAATAACTTTAAATTTAATTTCAAGTTTCTTGTACTCTTTTACAGCATGATGTGGGTACTTCTAGTCGACATGGAACAAAGAGGAGACTTGATATGACCGATCAACCTGATAGTTAGATGGTTTTAAATTTTATGGACTATAGATCTCTAGAGTTTTATTTAAATATGTGTTATACTTGACATATACATTTTGAACATGTTATTTCATGGACCATTTCACATACATTATATCAATTAATATTATCATGTTTTTGTTTATTTAGAACAATTGACTTTAATATGATGATTATATATGTAGTCAATTATGATCTTGTTATGTTCATTTTGATGATTATATGCACTCATGTATATATAGATATTTTATCTAATTTTCAAGTAATACATGCACTATATAAAATCTTATCTAGAATCAAATTTCATATATATAATTTATCACATGGTTAGGTGACAAATTAAAACATTCCTTAAATAGTTTGGAACATATTCATAATAAAATAAGGGTAGGTAATTTTAACTATTTTCAAATTCTAGCAAATATTTGAATCAATAAACAAAAATCTATCTCTTTGTATGCACAAAATGTATAATCTATAAAATTGAACAATTATATAAAATGTGGTAAATACAAGACATGAAATGTATAATCTATAAAATTGGAACAAGATATTTAAAAAGTGACTAATAAGTTCATTGAAGTTCATACATTGAAGAAACATATACAATGTATATTGATGTTTAATACAACTATATAATGTGATGAAACATATATGTGCATGTAGATACAATTAAAGCTTATCAACTTTTAGGTAAAAACCACAAATTGATATTTACATAGTCTCTTGATAAAATAATTTTATAGTGACAATCACATGGTAGACCGACTTGATGAGAACCTGCAAATATTATTAATGTAAGTAAAGTAACTATAGTTTTTATGAGTCATTAAGTAAATAATTCATGCGAGAAAAGAACAATATGTAGTAAAATTTAGAAAATTGGATCTTATAAATACCATACAAATTCAAATGATATTTGTCATAGGATGGTTTAGGGGGACCTAAGAGGATATAGCTTAAGGGGGTCCTAATAGAATTCCTTAAGGGGAGTTAAGAGGATGGCTTAAGGGGATGAAAGAGGGTGGATTAAGGGGAGTTGATGGAATGACTTAAAGGGATGTAAGCAAGTGGATTAAGGGGAGCTATTAGAATGACTTAAAGGGATGCATGTTATGAACACTACATGATATGGCTTAATGGGTCCTAAGAGGATGGTTTAAGGGGAATTATGAGGCTGACAGGAATGCAATTATGGATTAAAGGGTATGTAGAGGATGCAACCACAAAGGGTCCTTTAGAGGGATGAAGCAAGGGGGATGCAGAGAATTGGATTAAAGGGGTGATAGAATGACTTAAAAGGGATGTAAGAAGTGGATTAGGGAGTTATTAGAATGACTTAAAGGGATGTAAGAGGGTGTATTAATGGGATGTATGTCATGAACTCTATGATATGGCTTAACTGGTCCTAAGAGGATGGATTAAGGGGAATTATGAGAGTGACTTAAGGGATGCAAGATTGTGGATTAAGGGTATGTAAGAGTATATGACTTAAGGGCCCTTTAAGAGTATGGCTTAAGGGGATTTGATAGAATTACTTGAAGGAATGTAAGAGGGTGGATTAAGGGGAGTTGATAGAACAACTTGAAGGAATGTAAAAAGGTGGGTTAAGGGGAGTTGATAGAATGACTTAAAGGGATGTAATAGGGTGGATTAATGGGATGCATGTCATGAACCCTAGGATATGGATTAACAGGCCTTACGAGGATGGATTAAGGGGAATTATGAGAGTGACTTAAGGAATGCAAGATTTTGGATTAAGGGGATGTAAGAGGATATGAATTAAGGGTCCTTTAAGAGGATGGCTTAAGGGGATGCATGAGGGTGGATTAAGGGGAGTTGATAGAATGACTTGAAGGGATGTAAGAGGATGGATTAAATGGAGTTGATTTAATGAATTAAAGGGATGTAAGAGGGTGTATTAAGGGGAGTTGAGAGAATGACTTAAAACCCTAAATCTTAAACCATAGGACCTAAATCCTAGGAGATGAACCCTAAACCCTTAGAACCCATATAGATTTGTTATTCTAAGCATCTCATGAACCCTAGAAACCCTAATCCCTAAACCATATGACCTAAAGACTATGAGATGAACCCTAAACCATTAACCCATATATATTTGTTATTCTAAGCATCTCATGAACCCTAAACACTTAAAACCCATATAGATTTGTTATTCTATGCATCTCATGAACCCTCAAAACCCTAAACCCTAAACCATTAGTCCATACAATTTTTTTACTCTAAGCATCTCCTGAACCCTAAACAATTAAAACCCATATAGATTTGTTATTCTAAGCATCTCATGAACCCTAGAAACCCTAAACCATATGACCTAAAGACTACGAGATGAACCCTAAACCATTAACCCATATAGATTTTTTATTCTAAGCATCTCATGAACCCTAAACCCTTAAAAACCATATATATTTGTTATTATAAGCATCTCATGAACCCTAGAAACCCTAAACCCTAAACCATATGACCTAAAGACTACGAGATGAACCCTAAACCATTAACCCATATAGATTTGTTATTCTAAGCATCTCATGAACCCTAGAGAGACTTAAAGGGATGCAAGTGGATGGATTAAGGGTAGATATATGAGGATATGGATTAAGGGGTCCTAATAGCATGGCTTAAGGGGTGTTGAGAGAGTGACTTAAGGGGATGCAAGTGGATGGATTAAGGGTAGATATACAAGGATATGGACTGAGGGGTCCTAAGAGCATGGCTTAAGGGGTGTTGAGAGAGTGACTTAAGGGGGTGGCTTAAGGGGTGTTGAGAGAGAGACTTAAGGGGATTCAAGTGGATGGATTAAGGGGTCCTAAGAGGATGGATTAAGGGGTGTTGACAGAGAGAATTAAGGGGATGCAAGTGGATGGATTTAGTGTAGATAAATGAGGATATGGATTAAGGGGTCCTAGGAGGATGGATTAAGGGGTGTTGAGAGAGTGACTTAAGGGGATGCAAGTGGATGGATTAAGGGTAGATATATGAGGATATAGATTAAGGGGTCCTAAGAGGATGGATTAAGGGGTGTTGAGAGAGAGACTTAAGGGGATGTAAGTGGATGGATTAAGGGTAGATATATGAGGATATGGATTAAGGGGTCCTAAGAGGATCACTTAAGGGATGTTGAGAGAGTGACTTAAAGGGATGCAAGTGGATGGATTAAGGGTAGATATATGACGATATGGATTAAGGGGTCTTAAGAGGATGGCTTAAGGGGTGTTGAGAGGGAGACTTAAGGGGAATCAAGTGGATGGATTAAAGGTAGATATACGATTATATGGATTAAGGGGCCCTAAAAGGATTGTTTAAGGGGTGTTGAGATAGAGGCTTAAAGGGATATAAAATCAATTATAATTTTTTTATAAAATGAAAATGAATTAAATTTAGTTTTATATTTATACTATCAATTGAATGAATTCATCTCTAGAACTATATATAGTTACTTGTCTCTAGATTTGAATTCCATTGTAATATATGTGCATCTCCTCTCTTTTTTATAAAGCATCTAGTTTTGGGAGACCTAAAACAAAAAAATGATATAAAACTTTAATTAGGAAATGAATAAAGACAAATATATATATATATCAATTAAATATATATATATCAATTAAATGTATATACTACTATATACTTACCAATATTTATTTACTCCATCATTTTCATCCTCTCCTTTTTGTAATGAATCTATGATTGTCTCATAATCATCCATTGAAAGTGTCCATAAAAATTTATTAGCAGGCCTCCCTTGATATCTAACTAGTTTTATGTTAGTTGCCAAAATCAAATGTGAATAATGTGTAATATTCTTGTGTCTTTCATAATCTTCAAATGTAGGCAAGACATTCTTTCTTATCAAATATTTTTGAAGCTAGGTGCTAACAATAACCATTGAACCAGATGGATACTCAAAGTTGTCATCATCCACTCTAGGATGTACCAACTTATATTTTCTCTCAACACATCTAGCCAACCAATACTTTGTCTCCTCTTCATTCCCCTTAGGTGCAACAACAAAATACACATGTCTTGCAAAAATAAATAAAAAAATCAATAGAGAGTGACTTATATTTAATTCACATATATAAACATGCATACATATAAAATTCAACTCAATAAATAATGTACCTTCTTGTACAAGATTTGAAACACGATCATAATCATCTGATGCGAACACTTGGTTATCTTAAATTTTCGTTCCATGTTGAACATGTGTCAATGTAGGTGTTAACTCTCTTTGTTTCCATTGTTTGACCCATTTAATATTTTCACACACCTCCGAATCACCTGCAATACAAAATTGACAAAAGAATAACAACTCCCTTGTCCATATTGTCCATGTGTTTGCATTTGAACTCTTAAACAAATTCCATTTTGTAGATCCATTAATTGTTTCACAATCTTGTCGAGCAAAAATATCATTATATTGAACTAACCAAAAGAAGAATCAAAATTTTGAGCTCTCATTTGTTCTAGTAGATAATTTGGTATTGCACCAATCTACAATTCCACATGCATCTCTAAATTTTGTAGCATCCTCAAAATTTAGTTGATATCTAGCAAGAGCTCTTTTCACACACACACCTGCTCCATCATGTTCTCGCTTACCATGACCAGCTTAAAAAAAACTCCATATGTGTTGGATATTATTTTCCTTATGAACTCTACATAACCAATAAAACATTCTAGCATTTTTGAATTGACCCATGCAATTATCCAATCATATGAGATGTTCTAGCATTTGAATTCCTCTCTTTTAAATTTTTATAAAATATATCAAAACAATATTGAATAAGCTCAGATGAATGTAATTTATTATCACTTACATAAAATGGTACTCTCTTAAAAAATAATTAGATTATCTTCTCTACTATCGTCTGCATGTCTATAAACTATATGAACAGATATAGCTACTTGCACTAAATTATAATACTATGATTGAATTTCTTCTTGTGGAGCAAGAGTATAGTTTTCAAAAAAATCAACAACTAACAATATAGTTCCAATTGGGAATGTGTTTTTACATAAATAAAATTGATTATCAAGCCAATGAGCATACTAAGAGTGTTGAACATATTTAGGTACAATCTTATCTTTAAATTATTTAATAAATGCATGCACACTAAATTTTTCCACAATTAGCTCACAACATTTTCTAGTTTTTCCATCTTTTAAAGACTACTCAAAACTTTTAATTTTTTTTACATCCACTAATTGTTGTCCAAATGCATCTAAACTACTTTCATGCATATATTCTCCTAATAATGAAAAATTACCAGATCTATCACATTCTCTAGAAATACATGCTTTTAAATAAAATAAGTTTCCATTAGAGGGTTCACAAAACAAACTTGCAATAAAATCTTTGATTGTTTCAGTTGGCATATTAACACCACAAATGTCCTACATAATTTGGTTAGCATGCAAAGTACATCGTATATATCGAGAACTATCATAATAATAACGAAATTGTACATGAGTCTTAAACAACAAGAGATTCATTTCTTATTAATTCTAACATACCAAGGTTTATACTTTTCGAATGATCTTTAACTTATGTTAATATTCAATGGTAAGATTGAAGCATCTAATTTTTTTTATATAATTCAGCTTGAGTCATATCTAAGAGATGCCTTGGATGAGGTTCACAAATTTTGGAACCCACCATTAATTTTAATACATCTCTAATGTTAAGTGATACTCTTGTATTATCATGCCAAAATTTATCGATTACAGATTCATTTCATTACTTAATTTCATGTCTAATCTTGGGAGTCTACCACTAAAACTCCAACATTGATTAATTGGATCCTTTTCAATACTTTCTCTTCTTTTAGCAACTCTTATCAAGGTTTTAGGATTTACTTTTATACATTTACTAATCTTACTTAACATTCTTTTATTTGAAGTTGCTTTATCAACTAGAGCAGTTGTTATTACACAATGATCCACATTCTTATCTTTAGATTGACTTTTCGTACCTATAAAATCAATAGCATTAGCAACACTAGATATGACTTGTTTTACTGAACCATCTTTCTTTTTTGGTTTTACAAAAATACCTTTTTTTTCATCACTTTTCTCATTTTCAACATTCTCATCAATTGCACCATGAGTTGACACTGGAATCCTAATTTATTTCTATAAAAATAATAATTATATATTCTATTTCCATAAGTTCTAATTTATCTCCAAGAAACTTTACCATGAAGGTTATCTAGCACATCTTTTTCAATTGTAAAAAACACATTTTCACCTTCATCCATACAAGTGGTTTCATTTTCATTCACACAAGGGGTTTCATTTTCATTTTCAAATGTAAAAGGGATTTCATTCTCATTTTCATCAATATGAGTGATTTCATTCTCATTTGCATTCTCATAAGATATAATTTCATCATTTTTTTTTTTTGTATTGTTTCAACTCTAGAATTATTGATATCAATGGTGTATCTAGCTTCATCTAAACAAGCAAGATCAATATTATCAAGACTTGGGTTTGAAAACATACCTAGATAGATTGTTTGAATAGGTGCATTTTCCATATCATTGGGAGCTGGATTTGAAGACATACCCAAAGTTGTTTGCATAGGTACTATTTCCATATCATTCAATGTTGAAGTTGAAGGCATAGTTGGGTTTGTCTCCATAATTGCATTTTCTTCCATATCCACCATCTCCACATTTGCATCATCTATATTCATTTCATCATTCATGGCTTCCTCTTCAACATTCATGGAACTAGATGCTTCCAAATTTTTGATTTCATGAGTCCTTTCTCTTCTATCCCTTTGTCTTTTTGCTGTCATTTCTTTATTTGCTTGAATTTCTTCAGGTGCCATTAACTTTCTACATGTTTTTCTTTGTCTTTGCTTTGATCCCATGGTTACCAAACCCTTTTTAATGAAAAAACAAATGATTCAAGTAACCTACTTTCAAATTTCCTTCTCCTTCAAATATTCAAAAAAAACTATGTAGTCTGAAGATCCTTTCTTCTATAAACTTTGAAGTACAAAAACACCATGAATACATCCAAAAGTTCTTTTTTTCCAAATCTTGTTTTAAAATATTCTTGTATTGGATTCCACTTCAGAAAATTAAACCTGCACTAGTCTCTTCCAACAATTTGAATAGAATATTCCCTACACAAGATAAATTTGTAATAAAAAACACAAAAAAGATGCTTTTGAACTGTACTACAGGAAATTAATGTTGCAAGAAAAAAGTGTTTGATCAGTATTATCCAAATTGGGAAAAAAAAACTATTTAAGAAATGCATACGCGTTCTATTATAGGAATGTGTATGTGTTATATAACACATACGTGTTACCTTTACCCAACAGGTAATAAGATAGCGTGTACGTGTTACGAAACACATACGTGTTTCATTTAAAAAATGCGTATACATTTTAATAACATATACACATTATTTAGAAAATGAATTCCCAACCCACATGTAGCCTTGATTTTAGGCTCAAGAAAGGCTTGACAATTTGAGCCTTAGCCTTTGACCTACAACTAAAAAACTAAGGCATACTTTAGAAGAATGTCCAACTTTGGCAATATGACTGATGGACTTTTTTTTTTGAATCAATCTATAAAATTAAAACCCATTAGAGAACATGATGTCTAGTTTTTGAATATATAATTTCTGTTAAGATTGGATTATGTTTGTTATTTTTTAATTAATTTTTAAGCAAACTAGGCCTTAAACTTGAAATATCAGGCTTTTTTTGTTTTTTAATAACTTATTTTTGGTTAAGTTTCTTGTAAAAAAATTATATGGCACCAATATTCAAACAATTCTCTATACAATGAAAAAAAAAGATTCAAAAAATGTTTAGCTTATATCCAATTATGTTTTTTGTACACGTTGAATTTTAAAAATAACAATTAAGGCCAATAAAAATTCAATTAAAAAAATATATTGAACAAAAAATTACAAAAAAAAAATTCTCATCAATCTTCATGTTGTTAGCTCTCTTTCCACAAAAGGAATTAGCAAAATACTTTTATTTGGGTCAAAAAGTGGTGTCTGTACATGTGCATGGTATGGTAAAAAAAATAGACTTTTAAAAAGTGGTTTTTATAGATCCTGATCAAAATTTAATTTCTATAATCTAGGTATTTAAATAATTTACATATTTGGAAACTAAATTCAAAATGCTAAATTTCATATTACTAATTTTTGATAAGATTCATTGTGTAAGTGCCTCAAATTTTCAGTCCAAGTGTGATAAATTCTGAAAAATGTCAAAACCACTTCCACTTTTTGAGCTTTTTGTGGACCCAACTTCTTGCATTAGCCCAGAGGTTAACATCAACAACTTAACTAATGACAACATAATGGAACTAATCAAAGCAACAATCTCTTCTCAAACACTATACTACTATCATTAATGACAACACCTTCATACTTGCAACAACAAAGTTGTTAGATTTTTTAACCATCTTCCAATCTCATCGTTGCCTTTATATGCAAGGGCATCATTGTATGTTCTCTATTTATTTTTTATGGAATTTTTTTTGGCTTATTATGGACATATTTATTTGTGGAATTTATGTTTGATTTTACATTCAAATCTTGGTTGCACCAATATGGTACCATAGTTATGAATTACAAGTCCCTTCCCATGTTGTGATAAGTCCTAGACATAGGCCTATCAAATATGTGTCATGAATCCAAATAAACATCAACATAAAGTCTAGAAGACCTAAATTAGCCAATATTTCCTATCATTTCATCATTTTATGTTGAAAATTTTAGGAAAAGAATTTCCATCCCTTGTACCATACAAAATCTATTTGAAACCCATATAGTATATGTCAAGATCTATATAAAATAAAATTATTTGGGAAGAAAAAAAATATCTTAAAGGAATTGTTTAACATTGTTTTCCATTTTTCTAGAAGAATATTAAAGGTGAATTTTATTTTGTTTTTTGTTTAGATTTATGCATTGATATTTTCTTTTCTATGGATTCATTATATTCTATAATTTCTTGATGGTTTCTTCCTATTTAAATATGTTTCTACACCTATTTTTTTCTAGCATCTTTTGTGGAATCATCAAAGCTTGTTTCATAGCCCACAATTTCTTTGGTCTCCCATAGTTTAAAGGTAACATGCCACCTGCTTTCCTTTTGTTTTTGCTCAATAATAAGATACACAGTTCTAAGATATTTAATATTATTTTTAGTAACAACACCCACTCCTAGAGGTGCCATCACTAGCTACACCTTCACTTACTACCCCTTAAACTCTATAGCATTAGTGTCTAGACCAGCTATAGCAGAGGTGACCATTGCACTCCTAAATTTGGGGCTTTATTAACTCACTACCACTATGGATGACACTAACTAGGTTAAAACACTACATCTCTATATAACAGTTGGTAGCTCAAAATAATTTATTTTAGGGAATGAATTATGAATAATAATCTTTATTATAACTACCTTTATTCACACTTATTAATTCCACACTTAGGGATTTTTTCCTTTTTTTTTCATTTCACGTGGTTGAGACACCTATCTCATGTGTACATAATAGATTAGATATTTTGGCACTCAATTTTTAATGTCTCATTTCTCTATGCTCTATTCATGTTGTGTATTTAACCTTATCTACCCACCACTAATAAGTAATATATGAAATCTCCAAGTAAAATCCCTATGATGAGTGATTGTCTAAGGGTGCTATTTAAAAAAAAAAATCATCAAAAAAATATTTAATAAAATCTATTTTAAGGGGTATTTTTATGGTCAATGTCAGAGTAATTTAAACTTTATTTAGGTGATTTTAGGAGTTTTTATATTCCAAAAATTATAAAACTAGCATCTTTATTGGAATTTCCATCCCTGGCATGTCTTTCCTCTCAACCACCCTTTTCTCCTCTAAGCCCCTCTTTCTTCCATTTCAATATTTTGGGTTTGGTCACCCCAACATGCATTTCTTTTAAAGTCCCTTTTTTTCCACTAAGTCTTTTTTTTTTTCTAATTTGGCATTTCAAGTTTTGTCATTCTAGCATTTGTATCAAAATTTCCCTCCTTGGCATGTCTTTCCTTCCAACTCTCCTTTCCCCATCTAAGGTCCCTTTCCTTCACTTTTGATATTATGTGTTTGATCTTTCCAATATTCCTTTCCTCTAAAGTACCCTTTTTTCCTCTAAGTTATTGTAGTTGATGGTGAATCCATAGCTCCCAAATATAATCTATAAGAAATTACCTATCACAATTAAGAGATAAATAAAGATACATTTTCTCAACAAATTTTGAATTGTATCAATGCATTAACATGAATTAATGATTACAATGAATGAAAAATCCTTATTGAAAAAAATAAAACTATAGATGAGGTTTTGATTAGATATTGACAAGTGTTATCACCCTATACAATGAGACAACACAATCTATAATTAACTCAATCTAGTAATAAAAAGAAATCATAATCATAGCTTAAGTAAATAAATTAAAAGAGACTTAATTATAATTAATTAATGATTACTTGATTATTAAGTGACTTTCCTACTTAATCCAACACCCGCTTTAAGATTAACTTTGGGGGAAGCTAAACACCTAATGATGAATTCTATGATGGATACAAAATGGGTCTGAAATACAACCTTCCTGATGAGGTACCCATGTATAAATAGATGAATCTCTCATAACCGAAGAATAAGAAAATACCTCATAGGAAAAACTCCTCTCCAAAAGATAGAAAAATAATTAAATGTACTAGTGAAAGAACAATAGAAGATGAACTAGATATTAGCCTCCAAGGATTGCTTCTATCAAAAAATTCCAATAGATTCCCCCTAATATGATAGAGAAAATAATGATATGAATCCATCTATAAAGAAAGAGCTCTTGCACCAATGATTAATATCTAAAGATATAAGATGTTCCATTACCTACAAACAAAATTTCTTTTCTTAGGAAGATATAGATCCATTAGTGATTAAAGAATCCATCCCCATATTATGGATGAATAGGGATCCAAATCCAAATGATGCATGCCTATACAAACTTCTCAAGTGTCAAATTTTTTGAATGATTTGATGTCAATCTAGAACCTTGGAAAGATTGATGTAGAAAAAGCTCCAAAAATTTTGATGATGGTGGGTTTATAGTGATGATGCAACTATCATAGAAGAGGATATGAGTGTCCTCTAAATGGTTCTCTAAATCTACTTCATGAGACTCCATAAACAAAAATGATATGTTTGCAATATAAGAACCCTAAGTAGTTGTGTTTGAAAGAAGATGAATATCTTTCTACACTAAAAGTAAACCAATAGGAGCCAAGAATGTGGTGGTGCCAATATGATTAGGAATAGAAAAATTTGGCTTAGATTGGATCTTGATATTAGGAGTGGGAACATAAAGACAAGACTTTCAACCATTAGAACATGCAAGACCTATGATATACTCAATCTCCTCTAGATTATCATCATTAAAGGGTATTTGATTTAAAATATCAAGTGGAATAAGAGAATATAAAGTAGGATCCTTTGAGAACAAAAATAAATGAATTTTTCCATGGATCTCCCAAATTTGAGTCCAAAGTGTATGTGAACAATCAATGTCTTTAATACAACACACATAGTTTTGTGATCAACATTACAATCGATCACTCCTACAACTTGATCACTAATTATACCCCATGATGATCTACTCCTTGATGTTTTTAGAGTGGGTATGAGTCCAAAAAGATAAGAAAAAAGATCCAAGATGTTAGGAAGCCATTTTTCCAAGACTAATAATTATCCTTTGGTAGGATGACCATAAAATCTATAGCAGCCCATATAATTTTAAAACAAAATCTATTGGATCCATTGGGGAAATGTTGCTATATAATTTATGAGGAAATTGATTATCATATGATATAATGAATCATAATACTCATCATGATAAGATAAATAATCATCAAAATTTGTATTGCTGAACATGTCACCAATAGCTAATAATTCACAAGATGAAGATACATCATGAACCATATGACAAGTGGTGACCTCATGTGAATGTGAACTATAAGTATTAATTCTATGGGAAAATAACTAGTGATAGAGGAAGTTCAATCATTAAATGTCCCATATCTATGATAATCATCATAGATAAGAAATCACAAATCAATAAGTATATTTCTATGCAAGGGAGAAAGTGTATCAACACCATATTTAAATGAATGTGAAACATGTCTACTTACATCACTAAAATCCTCAAAGGAAGATGAATGAAGAGAGAAATATGGAGGAGAATAGATATAGATGTAGAAGAAAATCTATGCTACTCATTTATTACAACATCACATGAGCAAAGATCCCTAGTTGTCCATTGCATTTAGAAATTATGTAGTAGCTAATTAATTGTCATACCTATGACAAAATATGTTTCATCATAATGTGTAGTGATAAATAAGTGATGTTCATATGGAAAGGGGATTGGACATCCATGATGAGATAATATAAATCACTTTCAAACTTAGCAACGTAGAAAATTTAATGAAATATTAAATAGGAAAGAAAGTGTTGGTAAATATTAGGATGTTTAAATAAGAATACCAAACCTTGAGATAAGGATGCATCAATAAATCATATAATAATGACTAGGAACATAAAATTTGAATAAGTTTTAGAAAATTTAAAATCTAAATCTAGAAACTCTAATAATTATGAGAAACCTTAGGGTCTATGAGGTTATATAAGAGATCAAGATTATGGGTTCACTATGATTTAAGGGAAAATAATTACTACAAAATTAGTTAGTATAATCTATAAAGATTTAAAAGTAAAATATTACACCAAGCTTGAGTAATAAATGAAAAATGTGTGTATGTAATATAAAACTTAAAGTTAGTTTGAAAAATTAAATATGATGGAAATATGTACTTAGTTGTAGGCACAAAGATGATACATTAACCGCTACAAATATTAAAGTTTGCATCTTTTGGAATTAGAAATGATGAATATGTTTTTATAAATTTTATCAAATCTATAATAGTTTTTAAAATTTATCAAAAACCCATAGGTCTATGTCACTTTTTTATACATGGACCTTATTTGTGGTGGTGGGTCTAACTTGGCATAATGTACACTCTAGTTTCCAATTTCACTTAAGTTGATAAATTTTTTAGTACTCTAGGGGCTATTCTTATTTTAAAATACCTTTAGAGAGTAGTAACATCACTAGGATTATGCTCTACTAGGTTAAACTTTGAGTAAAACACATCTTTATAGTCATATAAAATATTTATAGATAACAAACAATTCTCTATAATGAGTGTGCATAATTTTGTTGATTTTGGTGTATAAAACCTAAGCTTTTTAATAGTGACCAATACATAAGTGATTTAGGAATATCAAATATAAAAAACCAAAATAAATGTCTTGAAACATGTGTGAAAAGAGATAAGGAAATAATAGACATGAATGATATAAAATTCAAATAATATTTTTATTTATAATAGATATACATATTAACATTTTCTCTAAAAAAAAACATAAAACTAAATGAAATAGTAAATATAAATTTAACCATTAAAATATAATATACATAATATTTAGATATAATACATACTTAATCAATATATGAGTCTTAAGATAATAAATAAATGTATTAATATATATATATATAAAACATATTCAATAAATTATAGAGCTTAAGAATTGAGTCATGGCATTCTCCCTTTTATTCATGAGCCTTAACTAGATTTTGTATTACTCATTAAGAAAGATTAGGGAAATAAATTCAAACATAGATAGAAATAATTCCTTTAAAATTTTAAAAGAGTCATTCAATGATAACACCTCCTCTATTTATATATGCACCTCACTTTCATTCTTAAGCTCTAATTAATTTTTTTTATAAGAAGTCTAAAATATGATAAACAAAATTGAGGGGTAAATTAAATTAGGGGTGTCTTGAAATGTATGTTATAAAATAATTATGTTATTTTATTGTTATGTTATACAATGCAAATTATTAAGTAATTGGCCTAAGATGTATAGGTAGACCATGTATGGGATGAGGCATGAAGTACATGTTAATAGGTTCATCTACCTCCTCCAAATCCCAATCATATCTTAGCACTAAATGATAGAGAAACACTTTCATTTCTATCTCTGCAAAGTCATTTCCTGGGCACATTCGATTACCTTGCCCAAAAGGGATGTAGGAAAATGGATTAGGTCTCTCATTGAAGCGATTTGGATCAAATCTCTCTGGACTTTGAAAGTATTCCTTCTTGTTGTTTGTTTACCTCATGGGGAAATGAACCTACAATTCATCCATTCTCATTTTAGAGTGTGAAATATTATAATCACTAGTATTTAAAAAAAATAAAATTAGATACTTACCTTCCACCCCTTAGGAATGGTATAGCCTCCATATACAACATCTAATTTTGCTTGCTTAAATCCTCCATTTATAGGGGCTACTATGCGTAGTCCTTCTGCTATTACATTTTTTAGGTACTTCAAATTTTTGAGATCATTCCAAGTGAGAGACTTTCCTCCCTCATTATCTTTGATTTTTTCACAATCTGAATTACCACAATATAATAATTTAGATTTTTAAAAATATCTAATTAAGAGCATAGGAAGACATTTTTTTCACAATCTCAAAATCTTTAAAACTCAAATTTATTTAAAAGAAATAAAATAGAATTTTTTAACTTCAAACTAAAAGGGGGTGATAAAATAATATGTATTTAGATCATGCATATTATCTAATATATAAGCATTGAATGCCATAAATAATTCTAAAAAAGATTTTAAACGAAATTAAATGTAATTCTTTTAATCTCATATGTCTCCTTTTATATTAGATAATATATTATCACATGCTATAGTTCTTTTCAGTCTCATTTTCTTCTCTTTCATTTTTTGTGGAATTTCAAATCATTCTAATATCTTATTTTTCTATTAGTCACTCCTATATAATTAGTACATGAATTCTTTCATTTTCTTTTTCATATATCTATTTTGATATTTTTCTTTTAATTTCATTGAAGAGTTTCATTTATATTTTAACTTATAAATTGTCTACATTAAATTCTATTTTTATTTTCCATATTATTATTTTTGAATTTAGTTTTAAAAAAATTGTTAATGTTTCTTCTCATTTCCTAATTGTTATGACTTTTCTAAGCCCCCTTTTCCATTTCTTTTAAGAAATTTATTTTTAATTTTTTTAAGTTTTACATTCATTTTAATATCATACTATCATTCTTATAATTTTTAATTAATGATTTTTTTATTGGTCTCATATTGATGTTCTTATGAAAAAAATATTTGTAATCTAATAGCAATTTAAAAATAAAATGAAAAAGAAATTGTATTTATATTTGATATTCATATGTTTTTAGGTTAAATACTTTTCATTTTAATATTTTATGAAATTTGGTTTGGTTTTGAGTCTTTTGTGTTCATTGATTTTGATTTTGTTTCACTATAAATCTGTCTTTTATATTATTCCTTCTTATCTTTTTTTTTCATTTTTTTCTCCCTCATATATTTTACAATCTATGTTCTCTATAATTATTTTCATCTAAAAAATAAGCTATAAAATATTAATACCAAAAACTGCTACATAATTAAATTAAAAAATATTGTTTGATGTGTTGTCGTTAACTATACAAATATACACTTCTCTTATAAATATTAATTTTCTTTTAAAAAATTAACTATTACATAACTTGAAACATCTAACTATAACTCCAGCTAACCAGATTGGTACAAAAGCTTTTATATGGTGAACTTTGAATCAGGGAAAAATAGTACCTTTGCGCAGGCGTTGTAAGACGTGTGGCGAGAGAGAGAGGTGCTTGAGAATGGTAGCCAAAGCGGAGGCCGTGGTATCATATCCGCCAGTGAAAAGACCCATCAAGTTGTCTGCAATCTCCTCGTCGCTCAAACTAACGTCACTCCCTTCCTCCTGCGCCCTCAATACCATGCTAATAAAGTTGTCTTCCGCTTCTTCCCTTTCCTGCAACCTCCTTCTACACATCTGGATCTGCGAAACGAATTGAGCGACCATGGCGGCGCGCGCCTGCTTGGCCTTGGTAAAAGCCGTCCAGGGAAGATCAAGAGGCTGAGACAGGAGCCCCGCGCTGAAATCATAAAAATTCTGCCTAAAGCTCTCCAACTCTTCCCCACCCTTTAACCCCATAAAAAAATCGGCAGCCATACACAGCAGCATTTCCTTCACTTTGTAGTGGGCATGCACGACCTGGCCAGGACGCCAGTCGGAGTCCAGATGCTGCAGAGCAATCTTTTCGAGCCTTCCAACAGACTTCTTCAGCGATTCGATCCCAAGGAAAGAATGTATAATCCGCTGCATTCTTTTGTGGTCCGCGTCCTGGGAATTAATCAAAGCGTGCTTCCCAATCAGAACATTCAAAGATTTGGGCCAGCTGTTCCTGAACAGCTTGTTTTCATTGGTAAGGATGAACTTATTGGCCTGTGCGCCCAGCATGACCACTGTGGGGTTTCCCAGAATATGGGTCATGAAAATATCCCCGTGCTTAGCCTTTCGCCGATCATACCAAACGTCTGGATTGAGCTTCTCATTCCAGGAGCTCAGATAATCGAGCGATTCTCCCCAGTAAGGGATCCCAATCCTCCCTGGCGGAAGGGGCGGCATATTGCCTTTAGATTTCAGTCTTATGGCCGCCCAGAGAAGAGGAGCATAAAATACAGCATATGCAGATGCTATGCCCGCCACAACACAGGAAATTACAGCTGCTCCAATGGAAATCCAGCTGCCGTCGTATGGAACATAGAAAATAGCAGATCCAAATGCTACACTCACCACAGCCATCTCCCACAATACCATGGCTGATTTATCTTGCAAGTATTACAAATGTTGAGTTGAATCCAAAAACTTCTGGATTAAAAATTACTAGGAGAAGGATTCGAATTCCTTGTAATTTGTTCTTGATTTTTCTTATTATGCAATATCGCTCATTTATTGAATTGGGATTCAGCGGATGAATAGTGCACTTTTATGGAAAAACGTTTTCCCAGTCAAATTCAGAGTGAAAGATAAATTAATATATTACTCATATCAGATTTCCATAGTTGCTGTTTCTAGATTCCATTGTATGTGAGGCACTATTTCACCAGGAAAAGTGAAAAATAATTAATATTAATTTATTGAAAATAAATATAAATGACTGACCTTAAAAAAGCGTACTTTAAATTTTAAACAATTTACTAAAAATGTGAAAATATAATACTTAATTATAAAAAAAAGTAATGTACCTTATTTTTTAAAAAGTGAAATCACATTCTAAACAAATATGTCAAAATTGTAAACAAAATATATAAAAATTAATGAGTAATAGGAAGCTGACTATATTCATAAATATCACCTATTAATTAAACGTTAATTCTGATTAATAAAAGAGATTATTTAAAAAAACATATCTCAAAATGTTGAGCATCTGTAGCAGTGGTGGCCGCCTCTTTTGAATTTAAGCCCAGAGTATCTATATAATTAGGCTATTAACAAAAGAATCCACATTCGTGTCAAACTAGGATTGTCCTCGTCGTGATATTTGACCTTTCTTTTCAGAGATAAGATAGACATCGCCTACACTATGACATCCTAATTGGGTGGGAGAATATTTAGGATTATAAAACTATTTAGCTTGATGTCAGGGATGACGGTGGAACCTTTAGTAATCAACCACACACGTGTTTAAATACTAACCTTTAGTCATCAACCATAAAGTAATATTATCATAGTTATTTTAAAGTATTATTTAATTTACTAGTTAGCATATATTTTTATTAAAAAATATAATAATAATTTTTTTTTATTTTTAAAATATATTGGATTGATAATGATCGATAGTTTTTTATTTGAATTGAAATCATGATATATTTTACTTTAATTTTTTTATTAATAGCTATAAATATTATATCATGTAAAATGTAAACAACTCAAGTTTCAATGTTTTCTCGAAATACTTTATAATTGAGACTCATTAATGTTTGGAAGAATAATTAAAAATTAAAAGAGTCTTTATTATCAAATACAAATTATTCTAAGTGAAATATGTAAAGATTTTTTTCATTGTTGTTAAAATCTTAATGGAGAGATTGTAAGTGGAATTTTTAGTAATCAACCATACTTTTAATTTGGAAAAGTATTCAAATATGGTTGCTCCTAAAAAATTAATAGTTAAATATCTACCAAGAGATATAGCAGTTGAAATTTTAATGTTAGGGCTGAAAGTGGAACTATAGGTGATCAACCATTAACTTAATTTAAAGTACTATTTTAACTTTGTATTGGTGGAGTCATAGCTTGAGCTCCAAAGATTTCATCGCCAATGCAATGCTTAAGTAGATTACCAATGTAGACACAAATATTAGTAATTAGCAACTAAAGAACTCTTACTCATCAAATAAAGTTATTAGGAAAAATAATTATGTAACTCATCTTTCCATATAAAAGGGTTATTAAAAATTAAAATATAGCACAATATGATGCTATAGTGAATATATAGTGAACAATGAAACTTCTCAAAAAAAAAAAAAACAATAGAAGTTATAAAAAAATATTTTCAAGTTTACTATTGATCCATAGGTTTTAAATGCTTTTGGACTCAGTAGTGAGGTCGCTTTTTCTCTAGAAGGAAACATATACAATCACTAGAGAAAATAGACCAAACTAGAGAAGATTTTGTATATCTAGAGCCATATTATCATGTAAAATTCTAGGAAAGGAGTCAGATCAACATTAATGATACAATAGATCTCATCCATGACGATTACCAAATAGTAGCTTTTGGATAAGATTTGGAGAGTAATCATGAAAAAGAATTATTTTACTTAAGAGATACTTAATTCGCTAAAATAAAATCATTAACTAAAATCATATATAATTAAGATAGAATTATACTATTTAATTAAAATAGAGTGCATGAAACATATGACACCATAGGATTAAGAAAATTGTCATAATATCATGATTTGAGATAAAAAAGAAAAAGAAAAAGAAGTTAAATGTCTATGTAAACCTAGCTAATTAAGTGTGAATAAAACTCTCAAGGGTAAGTGGTTAGTAAATAACTCTTTTTAGACTCACAATGTTTCTAAAATAGGAAAATTGATAAAGCTTACATAGAATCTTTTCAATATGATCAAGCCCATGTTTTAGTCATTTGATTTCATGAATAGGGAAGAGATAGTGCTTTGTGTGTGTTTTATTAGCTTACATGTGGCTAATATTCAAAGTAAAATAGTTATGTTAAAAATATTAAATATAACCATATAATAATTCAAAGAATGTCTATTCACTTGCTAATGTGTGAGAAGAAATAAGGGCATACAATCATTGCTCCAAATATTTAATGAAGAAGAAAAATTAATGGAAATCATCTCTCCATTTATCCGGATATTTCATACTATCATCACTACCAAGTATTGGTGGGAACTAGATTTGCACTAATGCCTTTAAGTTATTCATTTTTCCTTGGGAGTCAATTTTGCACTACTCTAGAAGCTAGAAATGTCATTTAATAATCTAATAGTTGTTACCCGATTTTCATCCAATAACATAATAGCAAAGACCTTGTGCTTCCACAAAAAATAATTGCACACAATGAGCCTAATTCACATTCTCAAAGATATTGTTAAAAGATTTAATTAAAATGAACAATATGACCTTTCATATATAGGAAAGGAAGAGGCAATTCACCTATCATGTGGTTTGACAAGTGCCCCATGATGTGGCACAAATAAGTAAACAAGTGTCATATAGGCACATCAACCTTTGGATCACTTGGAATGTGCAAACCAACAACTTATTTGACCAGGTCATCAACCTTGGTGAAAAGTGTTGAATGACTATAAAGTGACCTTTGAGGTTAGATGGAATGTATTTTAACCTCAAAAGGTATGCACATGAGGTACTTTACCAAACAACTAGGTGACATCTAGAGGACTAAAAGGTTGGACATTCAACTAGACAAGATGTTATCTAACCTCATCAACCTAACTACACTTAAGTTATAGTGAATAGATAAATTATTCACTCTAACACCCCTCTTAAGTGATTCATGGGGAGATCAAAAAAGTGCAATAGATACAAAGAAATAGGTCTCGTTTACGAGGCTTGGTGAGGTACCCATATACAATGCAATCTCTCGTAAATGGAGAAAAAAGAGAAAAGCCAATGGGAACAAAAATCCTATATAAAAGGGAGAAAGAGAAAGATGAGAGCTCCTAAAAAGGTGTCCCATAAAGATAGGAACATGATGATGAAGAACTCTTGAAGCATGTCAAAATTGTAAACTCTACCGAAGATAAAGTAGTGTTTGTTGGAATCAATGAACCTCAAAGAAATGTAGATCAGGATAAAAGATATTAAAAGTTGCATGAGTGAACATATGGAACACTACTCAACCATGAATACACAGATGCTTGTGAAGTTGAAAATACAGATAATACTATGATTCTAGAGTACAATCAATAAATGCACAAGTGACATGTGTTCACTACTAAAATGTCCATCATGATGCTCTACATGAGTACTAGATTCTCATAAAATATGATCTACTAAAATAATCCCCATACAAGAGATAAAGATAGAAGGTCTATGTGACCTCCAAAAGTAGAAGGTTCCTCCATTTCTCCATTGAAAGAAGCATTAGCAGAAAACTATTATAATTTCCCCTTAATGCTAAGAGCTATAAGAAGACCAAATAAAATTAGGTACAAAAATGTGCACAAAACTTAAACCCATATTTAGGTTCAAAAGATGTACAAGAAATTCAAAAAGGGTGTGCATCAAGACACACATGTATGAGGTGAGAATCACAAGGATCTATTGTTCTGATGGAAAATGAAGGCAACACACATATGATGCAAGAATCACGAGGATAAATTTCTATCATGACAAATCAAGGCTCTACACAACCCCCCATTACACTTTATAATTTTGTGTAAGAACAAAATTCCCTCTCTGAGGACCACGCATTCAGTTTTGTGGCACTTTATATGAGTTCATTTACAAACTTATTTTCCCTTTTGAGTTCTTACAAGTTTATTTCATGAGTGAAAATATGGAACACTACTCAACCATGAATACATAGATGCATTTGAAGTTGAAAATGACAAAAAAATGAAATGAAAATGTCCCTTGTTTGCAACTTATCACAAAAAGGCCCCCTTTCTCTAGATGGTCACAATGTAATGACTAAAATGTAAATGGTTATTGGGGGGTCAGGTGAACAAGGAGTAAACAGCAATTGAATCATGAATGGCAATTGGGGGTTATCCTCTACTCAACTTATATTTGATGGTTTAATTAACTGTTAAACAAATAACAGAAAATGTCAATTAACTTGTAGCAACAACCAAATAATCTGTCAAGATTAGTAATTCATTTGGTGCGCTGGCCTGCCAAGTGTGAGTATATCGCTTGGTTAAAAATGCCAAATGGTTGGATGTTTGTGCCAAATAGAAAGTTCACACAAAACAAAAAAACAAATAATAATGGACGGCAGCGACTGAACTTCACCATTGACCTTGCAGATCAGAATAAAAGACTGTACAATGCAATGAATGTTGAAGGCAATTAGGCCGTGTGGGAGTAGGCCGGCCAAATGAGGAGGTGCAAGTATTAATTGTGGCATTGTTGAAGGGGCGTGGGAAAGTGGACTACTGTGAATCCTTGAACTTTCATGCCACTGTTAGAGGTCAAATCTGCAATGCCTCTGTCAAACCTTTATTAGGCCGCATCTTGGAGGATGCAATAAGAAAATACAGCAGCAATATAGGTTTCAGTTGTCAATGTCTGTCAGTTTTAAAATCAAGCACAAGCAACAGATATACAGGTTGTTTAATACCAAAAACACTCAAAATATCCTGATGGGCATGACTTGAGAAATGAGGGAGGGCAATAAGATGCTTCAGATTCAACTGAGCAGCTTCAAATTCATCAATTTCTTAAACCTGTAGATCACACATTACTTGGGTCGCTATGCCTGCGATGTTAAACCCTTTGGAATGTTAAGCCACAAATTTGAATGAAGAGGCTATGTGGAGGGATGAAGGCCGCACCAGGAGTTGAAGGCCACCAATGATGTGAGCGATGGAAAGAGGGTAAATTAAGCCTTGGTGCTACGTGTGAAGGATGTGTATGACCAAGGCATCCCTCCTTTTGTCAACAATTCTCAACAACAAATATCAAACTCCCCTCTGTGCAATGCTGGTCTTTACAAGTATGAACAAGGAATGGCGCCTCATTGATAATGTTTCAGCCTACATGATGAATCCCTCCAATCGTTTTCATCTACAAATAAAACAGACACGTTTGCACCAAAATATTAATCCTGCAATGGAGATTATTTTTACATACAATTCCAATTGCATGGAACTCTAATTAGGTTTGATGGAATCTTTTGGAAATGGTTTTTGCTGTACTGATCTGATATCATGTTAGGATTTCTATTCAAGATCACAACAGCAAAAATCTTGCACTTCCACAAAAAACACTTGCACACAGTGAGCCTAATTCAGATTATCAAAGAGATTGATAAAAGAGTTACTTGAAATGTACAATATGAGCTTGTATATATAGGTAAGGAAAAGGTAATCCAGCTATCATGTGGATGACAAGTGTCCTATATGTGTCAACCTTTGGATCACTTAAAATGTGCAAACCAACAACCTATTGGACCAAGTCATTCATCCATCTTGGTGCAAGTGTTGAATGACTACAAAAGTGACCTTTGAGGTGAGATGGAAAGTCTTCCAATCTCAAAAGTTATGCACATGAGGTTTACCAAATAACTAAAAATCACACCTTTGTATATAATGGGTACGTCGAAGATTTGTATCACATAAATGCAAGGTGGAAAGATTCTATTGTAGGATTTGAGATCAGTTGGAATCAAAATTTGATGATTTGGGAAACCAATATGAAGGAAGCTCTAAATTTTCAAAGCACTTATATAAACTATAGAATTGTAAATATCTACAAGCAGATTCAGTGGACACAAACGTACATGACCAACCTTGCCATATATAGAGGGGATACTCTACTGCATGCAACCATAAATTATCATGCAATGGAGTTTTAGAAAGACCATCACAGTTCAGTGTATTAATGAGTTTTTCTCACATAGTAGTAACCAGAATCTTGCACCATAGAATAAACCCTTGCAAATGGAGTAGTTGTTTTCTACAACATTAATTCAATTGATAGCCAAAAATATGTGTTGATTCACATTACATAACCCAAAGATAGCACAAAATCAAAATATCTAAAAATAATGTAAATTTATAATTTCTTGTTTTTTATTGGTTTACTATCTAATGTGTTACATGAAAGGGGCATATTGAATCCCAAACACAAGGGCTTTTGTAACAATTTTTTTCCAAATTAAGTGGAACAACACAAAGGAATAACTTCAAAAGCTTATAGAATATGGACAAGTACGAAACTCAGTCCATAATTCACAAGTTGTCCACAATTATTGAAATTCTAAAACAAGTTGTTACAAATCTGAATGTAGATATGTATTTAACAACATATATAAAAATTAAAACTGTAACATTCAACATATAGAGTCTTCCTATTTATTCCTATTAAATCCCCTCACATAAGTAGTTGTACATTATGCCTGTTGATAATGAGCAAAATTAAGTTTTTTGTGTCAATCGATTACTCATATGCACATAGCACCAATTGATGTTAACAAACATTATCAACTATAATTGGCCAATTTTTTTAAAATTTATGCAACAAAGTGAAAGACTTGTAATTGTCATCCTAATTCACAAAAGGTTTTGATAAATTTTAATAGGTTAGTCACAAAAAAGGGATACTTCTACTATTTTTTCAATTGCCTGCAATAGAAGGATACAAAATGTAATTAGAAATATGAAACAAGTAAATAATGATGAAAATTAAATAATGTTGGATTGTAACTCAAAATATACTTAACTCAAAATCCAATAACTTGGAAAAGGTAACAACTGATTGATATCCTAGAAAAAAACATGTATGTAGAGAAGAAAATATGAAACCTTTGTAGCCATAGCTTCATTTGCATACGTGACATGCTTGAAGCAATCAATGTTCCAAATTATGTAGATTTTGAGTCAAGCATAAAAAAAAGTGAGTAAAGTGAGGAAGAGATTGGAAAATTGATATAAGAAAAAGTGTTTATGTTTTAATGAATGCAAAAGATGTAAGACAAATGAATAAGGAATTAATGAACAAATGTTGATAGCATTACATTTATCTTTGATAAGAAATGTCAATTATTACCTAAAGCTCTTCAACACTCCTAGGAAAAGCAATGAGGGGGTGTCTTCCTCACATCTAATAGATATCCTAAAAGTAATGTTGGATTGTGACTCAAAATCTAGTAACTTGGAAAAGGTAATGACTAATAGATATCCTAGAAAAAAACATGTATGTAGAGAAGAAAATACGAAACATTTGTAGCCACAACTTCATTTGTATACGCAACATGATTGAAACAATCAATGTTCCAAATTATGTAGATTTGGAGTCATGCATAAAAAAATGTGAGCAAAATGAGGAAGAGATTGGAAAGTCAATATATGAAAAAGTGTTTGTGTTAATGAATGCAAAAGTTGTAAGATAGGATTAAGGAATTAATGAACAAATGTTGATAGTATTACATTTATCTTTGATAAGAAATGTCAATTATTACCTAAAGCTCTTCAACACTCCTAGGAAAAAGCAGTGAGGTGGCATCTTCCTCACATCTTTATTTCAAAAAATGGTTTTGGCTTCAACCACAATAGTTTGCTACTATTTTTAGTCATGTAGGTGTCCAAAAAGCCACTTGGTGGTGTTTCCCTTCAAGTTTATTTTACTTGAATAAAGATCAAAATCCTTTGATTACAATTAGAGAATACATTTTGAGCCCTTGGTTGTGTAATTGGTGGACCATTGTCACAATTAATAGTTGTTACAAAGTTTGGCAGTGAAGACATTAAGTAAAAGTCTAGTAAATCAAATAACTTGGATTACGAGAAGATATAACGTGAATTCATGCCTTTGAAAGGTTATATATGAGGCTTTATGGTACTTTACAATACATAATAGCATTAGTTTTCTAACTCTTTACATTTTAGTATACACTTTTCATGGAGGTTTCTTAGCAATGATTGAATATATGAAGATAAATTATTGCCACAAAGGTCCATGTGTTGGATCTTAGATAGTAACAAGACTTAGAAGAATGCTTTCCCTAAAAACTTCCATCCTAGCTCTAGCATCTTTAAACAAGAAATCAATCCCAACTTAGTTACTAGTCTCCTTGATAGATTTGAACATGCATACTATGAGTCAATGAAGATTGACTGGAAACTACATAGAAATTCGAACTCATAATTACATAATTCGATACACTAAAAAAAGACCACCTAATTTACATAATATTGAAATGTAGCATTTAGTGATTGTCTCATATGACTTGAATGTAATGAGGTGTTTGAAATTTTACGCTTGCATTGCTAGGCTAGGTGTGTCAGTTTGTATATCTTATTGTAAAATTTCAAGGTTGAATAATCTACATTAACTATTGTATTTGTATGTTTCATGGCTAGCCGTGCTCTAATGTTATACTATACTTTTCCAATAAATTAGATACTTTGATTTCTTGTGAACTTCCTTACTCTGTAGTGTACATAATTTTTGATATCCTTATTATGTAGTATTAAAATTTCTAATAAACATGCACAAAATAGCCAAAGCTAACCTTGAAATGTCAATAAGGGTAACCAACATAATCAAATGTTGTGAATATCCAAAGTGAGTGAAACACATAAAAGCTAACTTTATAAAAAGATGAGATATGTGAACTTTGAAATAATCCTATACTATTGCCAAGCACATATTAAGAAGCTTTGGAAGATTGCATCTTATGGACTAAAATATCAGTGAGACAAAATACAATCATTAAAAATCTCTTTCTACAACACTAATTCAATTTATAGGAAAATATATGGGTTGACTCATATTACAAAACCAAAAGACAATACGAAGTTAATAAATCTTCAAAACACTATAAATTGCCAAATCCTTTTTTTATTATTGGTTTACAAACTTATGTGTTGCAAGGAAAGGGAAAATTGGATCCCAAACAAAAGGGCCTCTCCAAGATTATCCGCCAAATTAAGTGGGACAACACAAAGGAGTATGAATTCTTGAATAAACATTTTGAACCCTAATTGAATTGGCTATAACAAGATTTAGGGCAAGCATGAGCTCTATGGGTAATTGAAATGCAATCATTGTAGGAAACTCAAGTCCATCATTCATTTCGAAGGGTACAAGACCACACCAAGAAAAAATCAAATCATAGAATTTCAAATTGTAAAATTTCAAACCTTTCAATTTCTAACCCTATAATTTCAAACCCTAACAAAAAAACCCCTAAAATATAGGGGATAGTACATGTCGATGCACCCAAGTTTTTTATGCACACTTAATTAACCATCTAAAAATATTGGGCTTTTAGTGCCACTCGATTCTTGAGTTCAAGACAAATTTTGCAAGCTTTTAAACAAAAATGTTGGTTTCAAGTTAAATTTAATTTTTAGGCATGGGGTGATGAATTTTTCAACTGCTTGAAAGTTGTTTTTCCTAGCATGAGACAACTTTATAGAGAATCAATCCCTTCATTTAACATATTGCAACATAATTGTGATAAAATGAAATAAAACACAACATAAATGATCCAACAACGTAAAGATTCCAAATATTAAAATTCACTAAAACCATGGAAAGTGACTTACCTAAAAATTTTGCACAAATTGTGTCATGCTTTCAAAGATGCTAATGATAAAAATTAGGTAGATCTTGTAATAAAAGTATGAAACACTACCACAACAAAAATTTATTTAAATGACATGAACCAAAACCAATCTTCCTACAATTATTTCTTCAATCTATTCACTATAAATGGAATATGAAAATATCAAGGTTTTAGGGATTACATAACAAGCCAACTGCATAATGGGAGGAAATCAATTCATTAGTGAAAAATAAAATTCATCTTAAATTAACCCATCCAAGTCCAAAAACTAGGAGGCCATAAATTCAAAAATCTCCCCAAATCCTATATTCACTATTTAGGTGGATACATTAACCCTAACAATACCATGAAAATTCATATAAATAGACTTGATACCTAAAAAAATTATCCACTGAAAAACCCCAAATTTTCTATTAGAAATCCAATAAAACTTTCAATTCTCATTGAGAAGTAGCATTTAGATGAAGGCACCCAAGATTGGAGCTCCCCATGTCAAATATTATAGTAAACTTCAGAGGTAGTGTTTCAATGCCAATCTCCATGTAATATTGAGCATCTAAATAATTATTCAATGATAAATCACTAGCATCAGACTCTAACTTTGAATTCTCTCAAAGGCCAAACTTGCATGTAAGCACATCAAAAAAATCATTGTTACATACATATCAATTTTACTAGCTATTAAGCTAGCTCTATCTAACCACTGCTTCTTTAGTCCAACTCTTACCAAACCATCATAAGCACTACAAACACTAGAGAAAAGAAACAAATCTAGAAAAAGCATGAAATTAACACCCTCAGTGCCATCTTCAAATCCTAACCTACAAAAGAAAAATGGCCAAGATGCTATCATTTAATAAAACCTAATACTCCTACTAAAATTAAAAAAATATCAAATTGAACTATTGAAGAAACAGATAGTAGTGGGGAAAGCAGCAAAAAGGGGTGAAAGCAACCAAAAAATGGTGAAAAATGATGAACGGCTAAGAAACATTTCATCATCTTGCATGCCTTGTCCCCAAATCTACACCATCCATAGAGAAAATGAGTTTGGAAAAGCTCAGCAAGGGAATGCCTTGGGCATAACTAGGTAACCTCTAGAGCCCTAAAAGGTTGCACATTCAATTAGACAAGATGTTGTCTATGTATTCTAACCTCATCAACCTAAGTACAATTAAGCTTTAGTGAATAGATAAATTATTCACTCTAACAATAACTTCATGTCCCTTTAAATATTTTTAGTGCTTAAAGATTATGCCTTATACCCCCTTTCATTAGGTTCATCTTGATTATCATTGAAGTCCATAAACTTTAAATTATCCTTGAAATTGAGCTTTTCTTAGTATGGCTATCTTTGGCCTTTCCTAAATGTTCAAAACAAACCAATATATCATTAAAATTATACAAGATGCAAGTCATTCTATGATAAAAATATATTACTAACTAATTTAGTAATATCTTTCACACCTTTCTCTATATCTCTAGGCTCCACTTCTTGACTTCTTTATATTTTGTCCTCCAATTCCTTAATTCTAGGCATCAAGGTCTCTCTATTGTACTAAGACAGAGTCTTAAAGGTGGTAGGAGATTTTGGGGAAATGATATTTGATTCTACAATCATTTATTTATCCTTTTGGTACTCATGTAGCATCTTTGTGTGCTCACTCTATAGCTTATAAAAGTATACTTATAAATTTCCTTTTTCAAGATTCATTAAACCTAATAGCTCCTACTAGTAGATGTAGCTTGACTTTCAGTGATATCCAATATTATTTTGACAATTAAATTAATAGTGAATTCATGGATATCTCTAGTAACCTAAAGACTGTTTTTTTTCTAGAGCCTCAACCCATATGGCTAGTGTTTCATTCTTGGAACTACAACCGAAACCAAAGTATAATTGGTTTTCCTTCTCCTCATTTCATTACACATCATCCTTAGTGTCCCATCTCATGATCTATGGTAGATGATATATCCCTTCTTAGAAATAAGACACCCACTTTCTCCTAGTAGTATTCTCCCTTGTTCTAGGGTCATATTTTCAATATAAACTAAATCTAATTTCTATTTTTTTAGAAGAATTATCATTATTGTTACATCCCTTATAATATTGTTCATCATTTTTCCTCTATAAGTTCATATTTTTCTTCACCACATATATATTTTTTAGCTCATCAAACTTGATGAATTTATCATCTAACAAAAAATTTGACATGTCAATGTCTTGACATCTTAAACTAGCTTTTCTTCTTCCTCAAGATTCTTTAGTTTCCTTTATAATCAAATATTTGAGATAATGTGTTTGTTTTATGGTGCAATGTCTTACCTCATTACTTGCTACTCAAAATTCTTAGGCCACTTATCTTAACTATTCCATAATCAACCAATTGTTGAGTTGTTATTTCTTTCAAATATTCTCAAGAAATCCTTCACCTATTATTGATATAGCTAGTGATTGGATGCTAAAATCCATATTATTTTGGAGTAATCTCTCATAGGAAGTACCATTGTCTATCATTAACATCATTCATTTAATGGTGTATTTGATATCTATGTATACACCCTAGTCATTATTATCTAGTGCCCTTCTTCTTCATTCTAATATGATAATTCTTCTCTACTTGTTTCTCCTTGCATACGTTCCCCCCTTTCAAACAATTTATTATCAAATCCTTAGGCTCATCATATTAGTTGTTGTATTCCAATCAACCTACCTCTATATAATCCACAACTTTCCCTTCTCTTGATATATCTATTTTCAGCATTGTATTTTGGCTATTTACTTATGGCATTGGTTGTACTTACGTATATATCATTGTCTTATTCTCACAATTTACGTTATAAAATATTGTTGCTAAGTATTATATACACTGAAGGCATGATACTTATGCATGAATTTTGTGAATGTAATTTAGATTATGTTGCATGTCTTACAATGTTCACATGCTATACTATATATGCATATATCAACATGTTATTTATCATGTTTTTATCTTTATCAAAACATAATTTATATATGTGATTATTTTAATGATCTCAACATCTTGTACTTTAGCATGATAGATATGTACATATTTACATAAATATGATATTTTCACTGTGTTACCCTTTAAAATTATTGTGATTATAATATTTTCATAATAATAATATTTATGTGATATTGTGCCTAGTTGGGGATCATTGATTTCTTTGTATATCTTGTATGGAGTAGATGTGATTGAAGCATGATTTCACTATGGAATTGCATGTTATTTATCAATCTAAAAATAAAGGTCCATGTTCTTCCATAGTGGTGGTTAAATCAAATATGTCACTGTGGTTTAATATATCTTAAACCCTTTACTGTACTTAATTCAAATGAGATATGAGTCCTTAATTTCTCATTGTGATTTTGGATTTGAATCAGTGATGATTTAGGTATTCACATGTGCTATGGAAGATTTGTGAAGGTGTTATTGTAATTGTGGTTCTTTACATGTTTCCATTTGACTATAGTTCTAATGTTACATATTTTCATGTTCATAATGCTAAATACATTTTTGAAATCCAAAAATTCGCAAAAGAAAAAGAGAGGAATTTTTATTTAATTTTATTCAAAATATTTCATTTATTTGAGAAATTAAAATTAATTATTTCATAAACCATTTATGTGGAAAATAGTTTATTAAAAAACTAGTCCAACTTTATTCAAATTAATTAAATATGACTTATTGAATTAAATGAGTTTTAACTCCTTGATATTAATGTTAAAGTTTTATTGGAAATGATTAAATTGGATCAAAGGCCTTAAGTTTTTTAAGTGATGATTTAACTTTTAATCCTAGGCCTTAATTTTTTTAAGTGATGATTTAACTTTTAATTCTATATTTGGGAAAATATTTTTGGAGCAATAGATTATATAAGATAGTTAAAAAATAAAAATGGGCAAATTTTTTTCATTGATTTCTCAAACTTTGAAAATGAATGGTCTCAAACACCATTTATTGGATAATTAGAAATTAGATGAAATTTTTTGATAAAAGAATTGTTCAAATTTGGATTGGGTTAAAAAAAGAAGAGATTGCAGGATTGGTTTATTTGCATGTAAATTGCTTCCAAATTTTGGATTGAATTAATTTAAATTGGGATTTTTGCGAGATCTAAAATTAAGGCATATCATTTGTTTATGTTTGAGCTATCTTAATTCATGTTTTCCATCTTCATCCTAGTGGTAGTATATTGTTTCAGTATTAGATTTAATTTCTTGCATAATCATCAAGAAATTCTTTTTTTGAAAATTTTGAAAATGTCTCTAATAGAGCAATGGCTACGGAAAAATTTCAAGAAATCTTATTTCCTAAAAGTTCATTTTTGTTCACATTTGAAAAAAAGAGTATATTTATATTTTTTAATTTTTTAATTTAAAAATTGTGAAAATTTTCAATATTTCATGAATAAACAAAATTGGCAAAATTATGGTTTTTACATTGATTTTTTTTTAATTTAGAATTCCAAAAAATCAATTGATTGAATTATTCTATGGGATAAATGGTCTCCAAAACTATTTTGCATTAGACATCCTATGAACTAATTTCCTCTTGAAATTAAAAAAAATTATGACTTTTTCCATTTCTCAATAGTGGATATGGCAATTTTATTATTTTTCTTTGGCTGTCTTTGGCTACTTGCCTTTGTGTCTGCTCACTTTAGGAGCTTTCAGGAGTTTGACCAATGTTTTCAAGAGCCAATCCTCTGGCTGACTGTGACTGTCTTTCTGACTGTCTACCTGCTTTAGGAGCCACTAGGAGCTACCGAGAGCTTTCAAGAGCTCTTCTAGAGCTTTCGGGAGCTCATTTGACGCTTTCAGGAGCATCTACAGACTCTTCTTGTTTAACTTCCTATTATGTTTTTGCTTCTTTAGGAGTTTTCGGGAGCGGGCAGGAGTTGTCAGGAGTTGTCAGACCATCCCATGAATATTCTTCTAAGAACTCCACATCTCTGTTGATGATGATTTTCTTGGTGACTGGGTTGTACAGCCTGTAGGCTTTCGGCTCCTCACTGTAGCCCGTGAAAATACATTTCTCACCCTTTTCATCCAATTTATACATCTTTTCTTTAGGAACGTGGGCATATACCACACACCCGAACACTCTTAAGTGCTCAACTGTCCACTTGCATTTTGTCCATGCCTCTTGAGGGATCTTTTCACGAACCACCTTTGTTGGACTTCTATTTATCAAATAAATAATTGTTGCTACAACCTCTCCCCAATATTCAATCAGTAGTCCCTTTTCTTTCATCATGCTCCTTGCCATCTCCATTATGGTACTATTCTTTCTCTCAACCACTCCATTTTGCTGCAAAGTATAACTGGTTGTTAGCTCCTTCTTGATGCCATTTTGCTTGCAAAAATTTACAAACTGATTGGAGGTATACTCTCCTCCTTGATTTGACCTTAGGACCTTGATAAAATATCCACTCTAATTTTCAGCATGGGCCTTAAACAATAAAAATTTATCAAAGCTTCAAATTTATGTTACAAAAAATAGACCCAAGTCTTACAGTTGTAATCATCAATAAAGTTCATAAAAAATCTGCTTTTACCAATAGAAATGATTTGCATAGGGCCTATCAAATTTGTGTGCACCAGCTCCAATAGTGGTCTTTCCCTTGTAGAGTTACCTGATTGAAAGGGTTATATATGTTGTTTGCCCAAAATGCAATTCTCACAGCTAACATTAGGCTCTACTATTCTTGGCAAACCATCAATCATTTTATTCTTGGACAAAACACTCAAACCAGTATAGCCTAAATGTCTATACCTGATATGCCATAGCTTGGAGGGGTCTTCAATAGTGCTCTTGAGCGCTACTTGTTGTACTACTGTACATTTTTCATTCATGAGAGGTGCAACAATGGACTGAGATGAGAAATATGTCTCAATATTCAAGGGAAACATCCAGTTCTTTGTCATTTGAACTGCTGCAAACACCTTCATTCTCTGATTCTTTTCATAAATAATGCATTGGCCCTTCTCCATCAACACTTTATATCCATTTTGGATCAACTATCAAACACTCATGAGGTTATGCTTTAACCCAAGAGCAAGAAATACATTTTGTATCTTCTTCTCACCTTGCTTGGTGTGGATCATAATAGATCATTTTCCCACAACAAGAACTAATCCATTGTTTGCCATTCTAATTTTAGACTTTACATTATTATCAATGAAAGAAAAAAGACTTTGATTACCACTCATGTGGTTGTTACAACTGCTATCCAAATACCAGACTTTGGGGTTGCCTTCTTCACCAATGTTGGACATGATGAAGGTTGTGGACTAATTTCCTTCACCCACATTCGAATCAGCCATATTTGCATTTTGTTTTGACTGATCATGCTACTTTGTCCAACATTCACTTGCATAATGGCCAAATTTATGGCAATAGTAGTATTCAACATTGGTCTTGTCATTCTTCTAATTCAAACTATTGTTCTTACCTCTTTGGGAGTTGGTCTGAGAGTTGCTCGCTCCCTCTTGGCTATTCGCTCAACCTGAGTTATCTCTAGCATTTCCTTGTCTGGAGTTGTGACGACCTCTACCTCTTAAGCTCCTTCCACCATTGTTTCTTCTCCCCATTCCTCTTCCATTTGATTGAGCTTTAAAAGCTTGCTCTTGGGAAGAAGTAGCAGACCTATTTAGGTGTTGCTCATGGGTTTGCAAAGAACCCATCAGCTCATCAATAGACAACGTTGTGAGATCCTTTGCCTCTTCAATGGAAATCACCACTGCATCAAATTTTGTGGGTAAGCTCCTAAGAATTTTCTCCACAATCCTTAGATCATCTATGACCTCAGCATTCACTCTCAACTAGTTTATCAAACCTGAGAGTTTTGTGTGGAAAACTTAGATAGACTCATTGTCCTTCATTTCAAGAGTCTCAAACTCTCTTTGAAGCATCTGGAGCTTCACCAATCTGACCTTTCTAGTCCCTTTATAGTTGGTCTGGAGGATTTCCCAAGCTTCCTTTGCATAGTTAGCTACTGCTATTTCTAGAAAAAATGGTCTCTCTCGAAGCTGCTTCTATTAAATTCAATGCCTTAACATCTTTCCTCCCCAACTCCTTCAACTAGGTCTTTTATTTGTTTATGAGCACAACATATATTGTTGGGTTAGTCACATCATTGAACCCACTGACCACAATTTCCCACAAATCATTGGTGACCATTATGGTCTTCATTTTCTTTGTCCAAACATCATATTTTTGTCCATTAAAGGATGGTGGTTGCTTCCAACTCTTTCCTTCATCTCTAGCCATGTATTCTAAAAGAAAAAAAAATATAATATCCAAAAAAAAAAATCCCTAACTCATAAGGAAATGAGGCCTATGGCTTTGTGACCATGTCAAGATTTTTGAATGCACATAAAAAACAAAGAGTTGCTGCTCTATTTCCCAATCAACTGAGAATACACAAATTAAAATATGGAATAAAACTTGGAGACATGCAACATTCTTTTTGTATTCAATAAGTTGGAAATGACAATACATAACAGAGTAAACATAAAATTCATACAATGAACTCTAAACTACTGATTACAAAATGTTGTGAGCAAACTGAAGTTGCTCACCCAAACTTACAAACTTCAGGAGTTGCTAGGAACTCACTAGCAGGAGCTACACAAAGCTCTTTGAGGAGTAATCACTACTCAATCACGAACACGTAGTTGTTGCTATTCAGGAGCTTCTGTGAGCTCACACATAAAAGATTCTCTTTCAGATTGCTGCTGCTCAAAGAAAACTTTTTCCAATTCTTCCAACTTAACAGAATTAATTGTCTTCAATTCCTTTTGTCTCCAACATTCCCTCTCAAATTTAAAATCACTTACCTTAGCAAATTGGGAATTCAAAAATTTATACCAGCATTAATATTTCTGGAGTTGTCAGGAGCAACAGGGATGAAGATCCAAAAAACACATAGGAGGCTCCTGATGGGTAGGTGAAGCAACTGGGGTCTGACGTGAGGGCAGGCTCAGGAGAATAACAAATTCCAACAAATGCTTCCTAAACCTTTGCAACTCTTCTCCATCCTCTAGCCCCATAAAAAACTCGGTAGCCACACAACGCCATTTCCCTCAATTTTCTATGGGCGTGGATGATATGGATAGAACGCCAGTGAGAGTCCAGATGGTGCAACACAAGTCTTTCAAACCTCCCAACTGACTTTTTCAGTGTTTCGATCCCCATAATGGAATGTATATTTCGACGCATCCTTTTATGGTCAGCGCCCTGGGAGGTACCCATGGCATGCTCTCCACCCAAAACTCTCAAAGATTTAGGCCAACTATTTCTGAACAGTTTGTTTTTGTTGATAAGGACAAACTTATTTGCCTGCGCACCCAACATGACCACAGTGGGGCTGCCAAGAATATGGGTAGTGAAAGTTCCCCCGTACTTAGCGTTACGCGTATCACACTACTCGTCAAGGTTGTCCAGGTTACCCCACGACCTCAGATAGCCAATGGATTCTCCCAAATAAGGGATTCCAATCCTTCCTGGAAGTAACAAAGGCATATTTCTTGTAGCTTTCAATCTAATGTCTACCTAGAGAATGGGAGCATAAAAGATAGCAGAGGCACATGTTATGCCAAACATGATACAGGCAACTACTGCAGCTGGTCCGATGGAGATCCCACTATCGTCGCATGGAATCCATAGCACATACATCTTCCACAACACGATCCCAAATTTATCTTAGAAATATGACAAGTACTGAGCTTCAATTCATGATTTCTCACAATCTACAAGTGGGTTTATATGGGGCCAGCTTAATCGGCACACTCTAAGCATTGAATGTTTAGGTGGCCAGACTCATGTGGGCCCCCTTAACTCAACCTTTCCTATTTCTGTGGCGTTTCTTAACCTGAATATTTTCAAATCTCTATTTCCTGTTTCCATTGTAGTTTACATTTCCCGCTCCTTTTCGTCTTTGCCATTTACGATGTTCACATTTTTCTGATGCAACTAAAAGATCAAACATTTGATCAACTCGGGGCAAGGATGCAACAATGTATAGGCATTTTGCTTTCCTTAGCTATTAAGCTCATTATTCGCGTTTCATCATGGCCTGGTCTCATAGATTTGTTTCATTGGATGTTTTTAATCCCACATTGATTTCACGACATAGATTGGGATGAGTGTAGTTTTATATTTAGAAGAGACTGTTAAGGGTAGGAAATATAAATTTTCTATTATACTAGTCTATTCACGTATATTAAGTACTAATATCTTTCTTAAAAGATTTATATCTTACAATTACAATTAAATAATTTTATTAAAATTTCTAACAAATATTATTTTTTATATTTAATAATTATAAAATATATATTTAAAAAATGTTATTATATATTATTCTTTACTATAATGAAGAAAAATATTATTTATTATGTTTTATTTTAAAAAATTAAATAAAAAGTTATATTTAATAATTATAAAATATATATTTAAAAAATGTTATTATATATTATTCTTTACTATAATGAAGAAAAATATTGTTTATTATGTTTTATTTAAAAAAAATAAATAAAAAGTTATGAATATCATTATTTTATTTTTTTTCATATTGATGTGCATATAAATTTGTATGATGTTACATGTCAAAGTAAACAATATATTAACAAAGAAATTATTTGAATATTTTTAAATATTAAAATGATTTAGATTTACTTAAAATAATAGATCATCATTATATTCTCCTTCCAATAATTTTTTTGTGCCTTAACATTCATACCTCCAAATCCACAAAAGAAAGAAAAAGATGATAAAATCGTAGTTCAAGAAAAAGAGCAAGTGAGTAAAGAAATATCTTAGTCAGATATTTATTTTATATAGCCACAACAACAACAAATGGTAGACTCTTATTCATTTGTGTTTGTTTGGTTAGAAGTAAATATACAATATATAGGTAATCAATAGTAAAGTTTGCATCCTAAGATCTTTCTAGCATCATATCAATGATACATATACCTAGAGCTAGAAAGAAGGAAAGGGTCTATCTCTAATAACAAGGGAGGCTACAAGTTCTAGGATAGATGAAATAATTAATCCTATTGTTGAAAAAAATGATAGAGACCTAAGAGATGAAGAATGCCATATGACTACAATAAATCTTAGACAACACATTAGAGAACAAAAAATTCAGGAACTCCAAATTATCACCTCTACTATTGTGTCAAGAATGAAGAATGATGAAAAGACTAAGAAGAAATTACATGACCAAGTTGCAAAAGTCCAAGCATATATCAAGTAACTAGTTGATTCCTTACAAACAGGAGCTAGGTTTATTAACACTATAATCATCATCTCTTAGGTAGAGGCACCCTCTTTAGAGAAAATGAAATACATTGTTAAAGTAACAAAGGATTGGGATAATGAGTTGAGTAATAAAGGATGTAAAATGATAGTTAAAGATACATATTCTTGGGTAAATTCAAGAAAATTGAACTGAAAAATAATTAATTAACTAAGGATTTCTAAGAAGAATAAGAGATAAATTATCAAAATCAAGTCCTCACTTGACTGTCATTGCAAATTTAAATGCTCAAGTGTTGATTAAGGAGAGAATTTTAGATCAAGAAACTTTTAAATAGTCTAAAATGTAGATATAAATTATCAATTTTAGAAATGACTTAGATTGCAAAATATCTAGAAATTCTCAACAAATTGAGAAGTTAAGTGGTGTATTTGCAATATGAAAATCATATAATCTTGGAGGAATTAACTATGCATTATTTGAGTATAGATGAAGACATGAAAGATACTAAAATTTTGAAAAAAAAATCAATTAAATCATTACTTCAAATTAAGACCAACCTCCATAGACCATCAACTTAGAAACAATGGATAGAATGATAAAAATGAGAACTCCTAAAAAATTATGAAAAATATTTCCCTAAAAAGAAGACAAAATTTGAAATATTTCTTCTAGTCTTTCAATCTTAGAAATCCATATATAGGTTTTTCAAAGGACCTAACATGGACTTAGTTAATCTAGTGTTGACAACATTCATGGAATATGGGCATAGGGAAGAAAAACAGGGAAAGCCTACAATTGAAGGCATGTCTAATGCAAAAGATAAAAATTCTTGATGTCTTTTTTAGATTTCAAGTATTCTACTTTACCTATTATTGTTTTAAAGTTCATATTTCACAAGATACTTTTCAAACTAGACATTGATCCTTGCAATTTATGTCATTTTAACGTAATTTTATAAGTTGTTAAATGCTATTCCTTTAATAGGAATAAAATCAACAATTTGAGAGGGACTACTAATAAAAAACCAAGATATAAGATGAAGAACATCATTCTTAGCCTCAAATTTTAGAATCTCAAAATGAAAATAAGATAGAACACCAATAATATCCACAAGAATATTAGAACTAATATTATTCCAAACAACCTTCAAAATAGAAGGATCCACATGGTGCTCAAAACAAAGAGGAAGATTTTAAAATATTATGATCATCATTACCAATAATCAAGTCTTTCTACTAGTGTCAACTATCATCAAAGGATAATTAAACATACCTTTCGTGTGAGTGTTGAGGTTACTAAGATATTTTGAATCATCATCAATAAAATTTGTTATGTTCTTCCTCCTTTATGCAACAATAACCCCTACAATATTGACCACCATATTAATTTTTACTTTCTTGAAAGGCTAGTGAGCAAATGATTCTTGTCTTGAGAAACATGATTATTCCTAGCAATCCATAAAAACTATAGAATCCAAATAGAAATTTTGTCAAAGGAGTTATTTAAATGTGGAGAACTATTATTTTCCCAAATAAAATATCAAACAAATTAATTTCTTCTTTGCATTTCTATTCCAAAAAGGATGAAATCAATTTTAGAAAATCTTAGCTCGAGGACAGTAAAAGAATACACCAAACATGTCCATAGATTAAGCAAGATTTAAAATCATAACTTAAAATGGCAATGCTCATACTTAATTTTTTAATAAAAAACCATCCACTTAAGGAAAATGCCTCTTAGGCTCAATGTTACTAAATAATAGAATAAGTTGTTTTATATTGCATGGGTATATTAGACTTAAATTAAAAGGTCTCCCTAGGATTAAAAATTTCTTTAACTAAAATATTGTTAGTAAACTTGATAGATTTACAAGGCTTGCCTTTAGATGAACAAGCTCTAGTAGAAGAAAGAATATAACTCTTGCTATTCATTGACCAACACAATGAACAAAATATTAAATATTTATTTTTACTCTAATTGAATGCCTCCTAACCCTTTAGAATTCCTTAATAAATCACCAAGCCTTTTACAGTGGACCAAAAAATAGTAGAGCCAAAAGACTTAATATCACTTACTAACTAAAATTTCTTAATAATAGAGACTAGATCAATTTTTTAACTTTGCTTAGGGATAGGCTTTAAAAAACCCACTTAATGTAAAAGAAATGCAATAAACAAAAATGTTTGTAAATCCCAATAGATTGTATAAAGCTTTCTATTTCTCTTATTATCCAACCAAAAAAAATATAATAAGCTTATTTAACTAGCTAACCTTAAAAGCATCCAACAAACATAAAGAGATATATATTGTTTAAAAAGATAAAGAATTTACACAATTAAAATTGGCTTGCCAAAGAAAAAAGTTAATACAATTTTAAAATCCATAGACTAATTCCACTTGTGATGGAGGGATTAAATGGAAAAGGACCCTAAAATATCCTATAATCAAATTAATACTAAACAAACTGTTAACCTTTTTCATTTTTTTAATTGCAACCTTAAATTCAAAAGTCAAACAATAAATATAAACATGAAATGTCTCTTATAAATATGAAGTGTAACATTTATATTTTTGTATTGGAGAAAGATACATAAAATTACATAGATAATGTACACAGCTGTAACAAAACAGTCATACAAAAGAACATGAAACAAGGCTTGTAGCAACAAGAAATAAGCTACAAAGCCTTAACAAGGTTACAAAATAGCAACATAAGAAGCAACAAAATTGTTTTCCACCGACAACAATCTTGAAAAGAGATGCAAAGAGAAGTGATCTTTGGCAGCAAAACAAAGCGTCATAAAAACATACAACATATAAAGTAGACTTGGTCTATTTGTGCCTATAATTGAACAAAAAAATGCCCATAATAGAATGTGGAGGAACAAGTGTTGCACAAGAGAAAATGAGCAACAAGCCCAACAATAGGAAAAGCCTACCACTTGGGCACTAAAACTAGAGAGAATCCTCACTGCATGGAAATCTATCATGTCCAACACATATACTACCAATTGTATGCACTTCTTCAATGTTGTACCCAATCCTGTGTAACATTCCTTACACATTCATTGCAAACAAGTTAGCCTCATTAGTATATGCAAGCAACACCTTGAGTAGTAGGCAGGATTTTGGCTTGAATTTGAGATGAAGGAGACTTCACTTGGAGGTGAAGAGGATCTGTTGTAGTGTCCTCTCCTAGGTAAGAATCCAGGATCGGCATAAGGGTATGTAGATTGGAACAAATAACATGCAATTCAATCTCAAGGGGCAAGGAGGAGAGAGACAAAGCATCTTGGCATCAAAACCTCCATATTATTTTTATTATGATAAGATGACCTGAATTAGATATCAAGTTGTGAACAACTGAGTATCCAAGAAGAGAAAATTTCAATGACCAAGGGAAATGAAACAAGGTTGGTAGTGAAGCAAAGAGTGCATTCCACAAATTATGAATGTGAAGGAAGAACCAAAAAAAATGTTTAAAGGTTTTGATCTTACCACAAAATGGGCAGGAGGGAGGTGGATGAAGGAATTGAGGCGAGATCCCACTAAGAGTTACACAGGTAGTAAGTTGGGATTGTGCATCAACTTTAGATTTCCAAATTTGCAAGTTGAGTTTGTTCCACTTTGGCCTTCTGAGGTTTAAGCGCTAAATAGAAATAAGTTAGTAGGACAAGTTCAAGTTAGGAATAAGCTCTTTATAAAGGACCTTGAGTAGAAAATTTTTGATACAACTTCCATTTGGCCACCTCAAATCCTTGAAGAAACTTGAATGGTAGTTGGTGGACAAGAGGATGGAAAGATTAGGTGGCACCTTGTTTTGGATTTCTTACATAATGGATTCATCTCTTGATTTAAATTGAATTTGACTCTAAGTTGATGCCAAGATTTCCATGTAAAACTGGTGGGATCCCATAAGTCACTAAATACTTGAATTCCTTTTTTGAAAAGACTTTTAGGTTTCATCCTAGGAATTTTAGAAAGAGGGTGATTATTATCTTCAATCAAATGATTCCACCAAATTGATGCGGTTGCAAAATTGAGTCCATGCTTGAAAGACTGGTCAAAACAAGATGAGTTATGAGAGATCAACTACCACACTTTTCATATGCAATTTAGGGGGGCTAATCCATGGAGTTTGAAGTATTGCGCTAAGAGGATCTGGTCACTCCATTGAACCAAGCTCCATGCTTTGCTGGATGTATCTATTTGGATACGGTATCTAATCAACACCTTCCAAGGTATATTTCCATCCAAAGCTCTGCCTATCCATTTGGTTGAAAGATAAACTCCTTGAGTAAATAGATCAATGATTCCCAATCCACCTTTCTCCTTAGGGAGGACACAATGAGGCCACGAAGCAACATGTCTTCCTTTTTTATTTCCCCATTTGGACCAAATAAAATTATGAATCAGTTGGGTGAGCTGATTGTAGCATGCTTTGGAGGGTAGCCAACAAGAGGAAGTATAGACATGACTGGACAAAAGGATTTTATTAGCCACCTAAATATGCCCATCCATTGAGAGAAAACAGTTAGTCCAAGCCAAAAGTTTGGATTTGAATTTGTTAAGGAACCATCTCCACATGTCCTTCAAGGAGACCCCTAACCGAAAGGGAATGCCAAGGTATCGAGTTATGGTTTCGTGTTTGATTTCTTTCCATTCCTTAGGGATCGACGAAGGATGGGGGTTGTGTCTTGTCATCCAAAATATAGTTTTATGCATAGCCAACTTGGAGCTCGAAACATTACAATAGAAATCAAGGATATCTAATAGATTATTGATATCATCTACTGAATTTTGAATGAATAACATGCCATCATTTGTAAAATGGGAGTTAAGTGCCATGCAATTACCAAGGAGATTGATGTCATGGATTAGCGAGTTAGATTGAGCATGTTGGAATAGGTAACCAAGAGCATCCGCAGTGGGAATATAAAGAAACAGAGCTAACAGGTAGTCTTGATTAATCAATTTTTAGAGGGGAAATTGAGGGGAAAGGGATCCATTAATGGCCAATCTTGCATTAGTGCATCCATGAACAACATACGAACATGGGAAAAAAAATTAGAGCCAAATCCCAACCATTGGAGCATCTTGAGGATGAAAGGACATTGTATACAATCATACGTGCTTTGTCAAAATCAAGTTTGAGGATCAAGGCATTTTCAGCTATTTGTTGGGCCCATTCAAATGATTCCCAAGCAAGGATTAAATTATTAAGATAGGTAATCCACTAAGTGAATTCAAAACTAGGGCCAACCAACTTGATGGAATTAGGGAGACGCTGGGTTAAATCGATTTCATCACAGACTCTGGCGTGGACTTTCAAACTGGCCCATTTTTTTGAGCTAGGTTTGCACCACATAACCCTTCCTAAATGTGCTACTATATTTTGAAGGAATGGACGAAAGGATAAGTTAAAGTGGGGTATCTCGAGGGTATTTAGTTTTAGAAATCTCTTTTGGGTGGAAGACAATATCCCAAGCTTGGAGGTAACACGTTTGACTGCAGATTATCCACAAACCATAGTGAAGTGTTGCTTTAGTATGATCTGGGTTTATGAAGGTGCAAAGAACATATCCTTTGCCTAAGCCCCTGAAGGATTCTATTACCCACCTCTTTTGTTCCCAGTTTGTGTGTGTCCATTTGAAAAATCTTGTTTTGTTGGTATGCCTTTTAAGAAGAACATGATAATTGATCTGGTTTCGTAATCTTCTATAACATCAACAATTTCATCAAGAATTCAAATGTGATAGGGTTACCTCCATTAATGTCTTGGGATTAGGTGGTTTTGTTGTTGGTCCCTGCTGGTCACGTGATATGCACATGTTGTTCTTTGGGCGGGTCAAGGCTAACTATCTAGAACCCATCAACACATGTCTCTAAGGTGTTTGTGCTAATTTTCTAATTAGTAGAGCTGGGGCAAGCATGAGGAGTCTCTTTCCGAGCAACAGTCTCTAATTTGTTTGACAATCCTTTTTCTCTCACCTTTTTCTTCATGGCAGATCCTCATGGGTTTAATCTAGACTGGGTCCCGACCATTGTTGATCTAGGTCCTGAAGATCCATATGATTTAGTCATTTTGAAGGTAGGGAGCACACGGTGCAGCTAGGGTTTCACGGTTTGGTTGCAAAGCGCAGGTTTCTTTTCGATCGCCAAAATCTATTCTCCAAATGTCTTTAGTAACATTTATGCTAAGTAACGAATTATAATAAGTTAACATATACATTAAGTCCCCGTATTTATTTTAAACATTTGATAGATGTTATTCATTACACATTTTTTCAATTTTGCATGTTTTTAGAGTTATTATTGGAGGGAGAATATAATGGTAAACTATATATTTTAAGTAAATCTATATTATTTTAGTATTTAAAAAAATTAAATAATTTATTTATTGACATATTGTTTAAGTAAGCTATATTCTGTTAGTATTGAAAAATAAATAAATAACATATTTGTTGATACATTGTTTACTTTGACATGCACCATAATAGAAATTCACGAACATATCAATATGAAACAAATTTAATGATATATCCATACCCTTTTATTTAATTTTTAAAATAAAACATAATAAACAATATTCTTCTTCATTAACTAAAAAATTAAATACAATATCATTACTAAACAAATATTTATAATCATTAAAACAATAAATATAAATAATATTCATTTAGAAAATATAATAATTTAAAATATAAATCTTTTAATAAAAAATATTATTTCCATATGCTTATAGAATAGAATAAAGAACATTTATATTTCCTATCCTCGAAAAAGTGAAACCACTCTTCTAAATATAAAACTACACTCATCCCAATCTATGCCGTGAAATCAATGTGGGATTAAAACCCTCCAATGAAGCAAATCTGTGAGACCAGGCCATGATGAAACGCGCAGAATGGGCTTAATAGCTAAGGAAAGCGAAATTCCTAACCATCGCTGCATCCTTGCTCCGAGTTGATCAAGTGTCTGCTCTTTTGGCTGCATCAGACAAATGCGAACAGCGTAAATGGCAAAGACGAACGGGAACGGGAAATGTAAACTGTAACGGAAACAGGAAACGGAGATTTGAAAAGGTTCGGGTTAAGAAACGCTACGGAAACAGGAAAGGTTGAGTTAAGGGGGCCCACGTGAGTCGGAAGACAACAGATATAATAAAAATAAGAAGGAACAGGGGAAACAGGGAACAGGGGTGTAGTTTAAATTGTAGAATTCTATCGCAAATTGTCTGCTTGCTATTTCTCAAGAGTTTGAATTGTCCAAGCTTGTAAAATATGTTCATTGCTTTCTTATTTTGTATATGTTAACGATTTAGTCTTGCCTATGCGATGATACATCAAAATCTTGAAAATTGTTTAAAGGAAGAAAAGATGCCCAACGCATTAGTTGCATCAACTAAGATAAGTAAAGGATATTGACTTGAAATATGCTTCCTAAGTTGGAAGGTCTTGTGATAATTTTGCATGGTGATATACATAACTCAAAATAATTTTAGAGATCAAAACAGGAGAAGACGTCAGTCTGCCTGTCAGCTGCTTACAAATGCATAACACAATAGGTAACATTCTTGGTCATTCACTGACATGTTCTACACAACAATACCAATCATAAGATACAAGCCCGTAACCTTTTCTCATTTTTTGATTTCATTACAAAAAATGTTTATAAACAAGACCACATAAGACAATTACAGGCACTTAAGTAGTCTAGATCTTTGAGCAAATTACATGGTTGAGGAGGATTCACCACTAGAAATCATTGGTAGTGAAATTTCGGCAGGGAAGGGAACAGGGGGAACGCTGACCTCAATAGTTCTTTCCAACATCTTAATCACTTTGTTCATGGCAGATCGATGAGAATGGTTGTACTGAATACACCATAGCCCCACTGGACTCAACAATTGAGCTATGCTTTCGCTTCTAAATTCACCATTTTCATACTTGCTTGAATGCCCATTGTGGATAGTAGAGTTTGCTTGCTCTACTTGCTTTAAGTTCTTTCTTCGCCCAGCTTTGGACTTGAGAAGACACATACAACACAATATACAATAGTAGTTTCTAAGATTATGACAATCAAGACCATATGAGTAACTATGTCTATTATAATTATGTCTATATTATAGCCTTTGAATAATGTATTATGTAGTTTGCATTAAAAGCGAAGGCATTAATACTTGTTGAATGGGGTCCCTTTATTGTCTTTCTAATACAATTGTCATCACTTGTGTAATTGTCCTCATTTGTAAGTCTTCAAAACTATCATTATTTCTCATATATTTCAATGATACCATGGGATTCAAGGATATGACTATCCATAGTAGTTTTATGATATATTTTAACAATCCAACTCCCTTTCTTGTAATATTTGTTAGGGTGGTTTTATAGTAATCAATGAGAAAATGAGCTACAAGACTATGCTCTAAGGTACATAACAATCATGAATAATACCATGCCTTGACATCTTTCATTACTAAGATGAGAACCTTATCATTGAAACAAAAAAAATAGTTCTAGTTAATAACTCCACACTCAATAAAATCAAATACGGACAATCATATATGTTATTCATGATAATATTTTGATTTAATGAAAACATTGTCTTAGCAATATTAGATGTATTTTGGGACTATGTCCTCTATATGTGGTATGGAATTTTTAAGCGATGTTGAATTATCATGAAAAGCCTCTTAGGTGATATGGACTAGCAAATTATTGATTACTATCCTATAAGAGAAAAATGGTAGAGTTTTACATGAAATGATCTTAATCTTGATAGTAGCATTTATAACACTCCTATCCTTGATGAGATAGTTCTCTTAGTTTTCATGCTTGACATTAATTGATGCCTAACAACAAGTTTGAAACCTTCATAATTTGTACCTAAAGAAATCCTTCATAGAAACTAATATTTTTATTGTTGTTGATTATGATATCCTTAATTATAATATTTGGGCACATGACTATCATATAAGATTTATAGTAGCATTAATAATTGTGACTATCTTGAATGTTTATGGCTTTAATGATTTCCTCAAAGTGTCCATTTCTCTTGTTGTTGCTCTCTATGATGGTGTAATGATAATAGATAGGAAATTAAATGAGCCTCTAGCTTAATTATGATAATGACCTAGTTATGATTATTATCTTATGGAACCATTGGTCCTTGTACTAGCTACCATGAAAGAATTATAACTCGTGTTGATAAGATGCATAAAACTTGTAGAGGTGATGCATGAATGCATTTTATGTCTTTCCATGATGAACTCCACTTAATTATAGTCTTTGTTAGTGTCTCTAACTCACTCTTGACAATTCCTAGTGTTAATAATGGCTCTATGAATACCAAAAACATATTATAAAGTGTGATATCCCTCATGATGCTATTAGGATAGCCTAAGCAAGATTATAGGTCATTGGTCATTATGTAACATCTTTTTCCTATGTTTCATAATGCTATTATAGGTGAAGAATTATTTTGGATGGTAACTTTATAGGCTATGTAACTAGCCTCTATTGTGTTGCATTATTTCTTAGGATAATACTATATTATTGTTGTTATAATAGTCTTAGGGTGTTATTTATTATTGACATCATGGTTGTTCTCAAATGGTGTTTGACTATTCCATGTAGTTTTTTGACATATCTTTCTCCTTTATTAGTAGACTATTACCTTTGTAAAGAAGAGATTTAACTCAGTATCTAGGGTTTGAAGAAAGTACTTACCAAGGTCATTTTCAATCGCTATGAGTGTTAAGTGTTGAACACTCAAAGAAAACAACCATCTTTACTATGTAGGACACTCATGAAGGATCTAATAAACAATTTTGTTTCTCTACAACCATACTTACACCCTAATGGTGAAATGTCGACTAAGATGAAATAAGCTTCTTTATTGCTTGAATTAATTTCTTGGATTTAAGCAATGATGTTGAACTTTAAATAGGGATTCTAGCTACACAAAGAAAATCAATTTATTAGATTCTACAAATACTTACATGCATGTCAAAAAATAAATCACCATACTAAAATAATATGTTTTTTTAGGAATCATAAAAACTAAACACTTGTAAATCTATCTCTATCCATGGTTGAAGAGGTATGCATATACAACCTATTTTATCTTAATTTCATAAAATGTTAGGACACATTTAACAATATTTTCATGTAGAAATAAATATTTTTCACAAGTATGATGCTTCCTTACCATTGAGATTAAAAATGAGGTTGTAAATCACTACAATTATTTAACCCTATGGTTGAAATCCAACAAAAGAAGATGCTCCAAAAATATTTCCATATTCTAACTCTAATTACACAATAAAAATCTAGTTTTCTCTCACCAACAATTATATGCAGACTTTGGTATCATACATGACATGTGTCGAACCTTGTAATAGGTGTTAGGCACAAAAAAAATTCCTCATACAACTCTAATAAGGGTTATTGCTAGTTTAATATTATTGATGTCAAAATTTCTATTCTTGAATGAAAGAATAGTAATTTTATGATATTATGCTAGTTTAATATTCATACAAATTCAATTGTGCATTTCTTAAATTAAAATTAACCATTTATCCTTATCATATTAAAATTTAATATTCATTATCAATTTCACTTTTATAATAATTCCCACAATGACATTCGATATCCTTGAGATCTTTACCTCTAATTTTGATAATGAGTATAATTGCAATAATTAAACGTAGCATTTTTTAAATGGTTATCAAACATGTCTACAATTTAGACTGCCAAATTTTTTACGTCATGTAGAGATTTTCTAATTAAATTCTAACAATTTTTGTCTATTAGATGGATGTCAATTGGTCTTGCAACATGGATGAATTTGTTGAAAGTCCCCCTGGTGGAAAATTTTCCTACAAAGACCTTTCATGGGAGATGCATGTCCCTAAAGGCTCAAAGTTCTTTTCAAATTGGATTGAAATTGATAGATTGAATGAATTTACTAAGGGAGAAATTTCAAGGGAGTCCTACCCAACCTTCTTCAGCAAGATTCATATAAAAATACCCTCTCCACACTCTAATAAAATAGCCAAGATTAAAAGCTTTTTGGAATATAATAGGTCAGAATAATGTGTTAACTACATATGTTCATCCACACAATTGTGAAGTGAAAGAGTGTTTATATTCATTGGTTAAGTATATTTATTAATAGTTTGAAGATTCTTTACAATTTTCATAGGTACAAGTTTGTGTATGGACCAAATGACTTTAAGGAAATGCTTAAATTAGGGAAGGGTAGTATAATTGTCCATAAACATACACAATGTGATTGCACTTTTAATTTTAGCCATGAGTCATGGTTTGTAAGCCAAACCATATGTGCATATGGCAGTGTCATATGTTGAACTTAAATGATCAATTAAGAATGAAATTGAATTGAATTCAAGCAATTCAAGCAAGATATTGATAAATTAGAGCAATATTTGAAATGAAATGAAATTAACAACACTAAGAAGATTCAATTCAAAAGCATTAAATCAAAATTCAAGCAAATGAACTTAATGTAGTGTGCAAACCTCTCAATCACATTGTGGATTGGTGCATAATTGTGAGATGGACATGGATTGCTCAATTTTATGCATGGTTCATGTTGCGAAAGCTTCATTTAAAGGTTGATTCCAAATATTATCCCTAAAATTCTCAAGATTTGGAACAAGAATTATAGAGAATAACTTTGCTATGAGGATTGTGAATCCTCTTTCATGTAAAAAGGTGAGTTATTTATAGATTTTTGAAGTATTGATCAATGGCAAGGATTCAAAATGATAATAAAGGGATGAAATTGAATTGAGGATGTGAGTGTGGATCAATGGATGAATCAAAGTTCAATAATCCATGAAGGTGTGGATCAAAGATTTAATCAAGGGTCCATAATCCACGAGGATTCAACAAATCCCTTAATTTTAGGAAATATGTTTGAGATATTATTTATGTGGAGGGAAGAATTTGAATTTGAAAAGGGAATATTTCATGAGAATATTCATTATGCAAGTTGGAGGATTGGAGGAAAATTAGTTAATTAAACAACCTAGAAAAATTATTTAATTGTGCAAGTAGGAAAATTAAGACCTTTTATTCAATAATTGTGAATTATTTAATCAAAGAGAGAAAATGGAATTTAATTAAATAATTTGACATTATTTAATCAAAAGAGGAGAAAATAGTATGAAGATGATGAATTAATCAAATAAAATTAATTATTTAATTAATAAGAGAAAAATGTGAATTTAATTAAATAATTGACATTATTTAATTAAAAAGATGAAATAGGTGAATTATGAGAGAAATGGTGTTAGTAATAAAAATCAATATGTGCGATATACTTAGAATATTTTTATGTGTCTACATTTTTCCCCTCTTTGAGGTGAGGTACTTGTTGCATTGCTTCAAAGAACTGATGCTACTCGGATAAAAGTTTAATTTTTTTCTAATTTTTTCCTGATGCCCCACTATGCTCCAACAGATGAAGGAATGCTAGTGTGATACCCCCTCAAGAGATCGAGTAGAAAAGCTAACTTTCAGATCAAGATAGCTACAAAATTATAGGAATGGTTATGCTAAAAAGAGGACGAAAGTTAAGTCCTAGGAAGCTCAAATCTTTGATGTAGACAAATTTTATGATGTATACACAATTATCATCTATGGATAACCTCATGTATATTTTGATGGATCTCACAAATTTTTTATACTTGTATAGAAATGTTAGTAAAGATAGAAAAATGAGATATAATAGCATGATTAGATAGAATTATTAGAATGATGATGGATATAATAGATTAGCATTGTTAATGAGATTAATCAAGATACCAAGAAACCTATGAATATTCAATATTTTATTGGATATTTGATGAGACAAAATACATGATATTTCTTTTGCTTTTAGATTAGGTCCATTTTAATAATAACAATCCTTTCTTTTGATATATCAAATAGAAACAATGCACTAAGGTATTTGGGATTATAAAAATACTACAAAAAACATAATTTAAATTTAGGTTCAACGGCCTAGGGGGGACCCATTTGCTCATGGGTGAATGGGTCCCAGGTCCCTATTTTTGGATCACACATTTCTCAAGGTAAGTGTTATATGTTGGCATTAATTGTTGTTAGGTTTCCCCTTCAAAAAACATAATTTATTAGGCTTGTAGATATAAAATAAGGCTTATTAAGGCATAATTAAGTCTAATTTAATTGAGGGGATCCAAACAAAGTGTGAAAATGTAAAGGAGTACATTTTTATACACTTGATTTAGCCCCCACTTTAGTGAGAGGATTCAAGAACAAGCATGAACTCACACTAAAGTAGAAAATATGTGTCAAGATGGGCCCAAGTGTACAAATTTTAGTTAGATAGGATGACAAAGATCAAGGAGGTGGCCTAGACCCCAGGATCCAGATCCCATGGAAAAACAACATAAGCATAAAGGAACACACAAAAAATGTATGATATGAAGTAGCAAGAAAAGATACAAAAACATAAAATGTCAAAGAATTAAATAAAGAAAAGGAAAAAACAAGGATGGGTCATGACTTAGCTATTTTTGGAAAAAAAACATTTACAAGTGAAACCTATTGTCCACTATGCAAACCAAATGTGTTGATATGGGCTAGTGAAATTTGTTGTCCACTAGGTGAGTCCCATGAACTGGATAGCTAACCACACCAAATTTATACCTCATGATAACTTTGATAAGGTTCCATAGAGATGGTCACAAGTGTAGCAAGTTGTGTTATCCTAGGCACTCATGAGAAAGGCTCTACTGCCAAGAAAGGTGTGTTATTCTTGGTGGCCTTGGAAAAATGCAATACAATATTCAAAGAGGTTTTCCTTAGTTCATGGAAGGTTTTACCTTAGGGAACATCATGCCTAATGTCTCCAAGAGAGGAATAGTTGAGGAAAAAAGATTCATAACTTAGGGAATGCAATCTGTAGCATAACCACTAAGAGGAATGCCATATGCTTAGAAAGGTCACAATCTTGAAGGGTCCATATAATCCAATTCCACCAAGAAGACACATCACATGAATTGAGAAGACGACACTTCAAATAAAAATTTCACATCTTCCAAGAGATGTATAATATCATCACTAAGAAGGGGACTTGCAAACAATAAATGAGGGACAATATGCCCCCCACTTAAAATGTCAACATACTTTCTCTATTGGTATTTTAAGTAGAAGGAGAGGAAGATGTGATCCTTGAAAAGAATTCACACCTTGAAAAACTAGTTATCCTTTAACCCAACCATAGAGACAAAGAAAACCACCAAAAACTATCATGTTTCTGCCATGAGAGATATGGTTGCTCTTGAGATTGTACCACCACAAACAAAAATAAGCAAGACACATAAAGCTAATGATGCCGTGCATAGTAATGAGCTACATGATAGGATGAAAATCATTATCAATTGGAGGAAATAGGTGGATCAACACAAGGAAGAGCACCACAATCCTTAAGATGTTGAATTTTATCACTCAAAGCCTTACATTCATTAGTTAAATGACCATGGGGTAAGTGCATGGATCTATGACACAATTTTGGCTCTTAAGATGCCACTTTTTTTTTCTTTTCTTTTTTTTTTGAAATCAACAAAATATTATTTGCACAAGAAAATAAAGATAGTTACACTTAAAATTTCAAGATTTAGCAAGAACAAAGTTGAAGTGCTCCAAGTCTAGTTTCTAAGCTACTAATTTTTTTTTGAAATTAATGAAGATTAAGGGTCTCAAAAATGGGGTGGCAAAACAAGTCCTATTTTTATAAAAAAAAAAACATAGCACCTAAGGGCTCCCCCCATTTTGATTAAATTTCTTTTAAAATTTCAAAAATCCCAACAGTGAGAAATTAGCTAACACCATGTAGTTTATCTTCCTTCTTTCAAATAATTTTTTTAATGAATATATAATATTTTATGAATTTTCAAAGTGGACGCATCCTGAAATTTGAGCGTGCTCCCCCCTAATTTTTTTGAAAACTAATTGGAAATTTTCATTGTGTAGAATGGAGTCTAGTTTCAAAAAATTCAATTTATTTCACGTTTCGATGAACGAGTAAAAATCTATCCTAAAACTAGCACATGTTGGTTTTTGACCAAAATAGAAGGCATTTATAATAGAAGCTATGGATCAAAACCTTAACTAAATCAAAATGAATTTTTTTTTATCTATTTAGGTAGCTAAGAGAGAGGTTAATGCTATCATGGTTTTATAATAAACTTGCATTGAAAAATGTGAAAATGAGATGGGGAGCACATACAAAAATATGAGGAAATTTGGCACCCTTTTAGAAAATCACGTCTTTTGCATGAAAGGGTTGTCCAAACCTTTGGGTCGGATGCCCAATGCAAAATCCAACCCATTGGTTTGGTACTTCCCAATGAAACCTACTTGGCGCATGCCAAATTTGGTGAGTGCCAAAAGGGTTGCTTCATTTGGCTAGCGCCAAATTTGGTGCTCGCCAAATGTAATTCATGAATTTTGGAATGCATTTCTCTAAACTCTTTAATTTTCTCTTTCTTTGCTAGGGAAACTATATACATGAAATAAACATTTAAGTATAAGTTGACATTTACATATGGACATTTACTTTCTTATACTTTAAGTTATATTTCATGTATATAGGAAGGATGTTTGAGAGTGGTTTTGGATATGTAGGAGTTATAATGCAAATTCTAGTTTTTGGAAGATTTTAAAATTTCAGTAATCATCATGTCAAATATTATGTCAAATATTAGTAATCAGGAGGTCAAATTTCATCTTTCTCTCTCTATCTCACTCATTTTCATCTCTTATTCTCTAGACCTCTCTCTCTCT
>VDFB02063618.1:34156-67625 GCA_007258455.2 Sequoia sempervirens | reverse complement strand
TTAGTGTGATGAATGTAGTTAATTGAAGGTTTTTTGTAATCTTGCAAATGTGATTTATTTGTTGTGGTGGATATTTTTTTCTCTTTTGTATCTTTAGGCAGTGATCCTCCTTGTTCGACAGTGAGTCCTTTGTAGGTAGTGAGCCTTTGTTCTTGGACAGTGAGTCCTCTTTTGGGCAGTGATCCCTTGGCAGTGAGCCTTTTGTATTCAGTTTATAATCTTTATATTGTGAGTTAACCCTCACTATGGTTTTTCCCTTATTGGGTTTTCCATGTAAAAATTTGGTGTTAATCATGTTGATTTATATTCTGTTATCTATGTTTCATGCTCATATTTAATAACAAAATAGTGTGGTTGAAGATTTGATAAGTGATAAAGATTTAAGTTTAAATTTGTGTGGCAACTGGTTCACCCCCCCTCTCAGTTGTCCTGCACCTATTTAACATATGTGTACACAAAATTTGGAATCATATTCAAGGTAATTCAATAGTTTAACAAAATGCCTCAAAGAGATGTGGTTTAAAAATTTAATTGGAAAGTGTAAAGAATTGTGCAATTTAAAATGTGCATTCAAAAGCTAAGGTTATAATGACAAAAAAACAATGATCAACATGGAATATGCAAAATAAAAAAAATGAAAGCAAGCCATAATAGAATGGTAGAAAATGTGTAAAGACTTCACATACCTAAAAAACTAGAGTTTCAAATGGAGTTCTACCCAATTATGTAGCATTTGCTTCTACTTGTGCCATAGAAAAAAGGACCCTTTCCTTGACATGGGATTAATTCATGATAAATTGGACTTAACGAGGCCCTTATTCAAGTGTTCTGAAGCATTTTGTGCATCCACACTAGGTCTGGGACCCTTGAAAATTGAATAAAATGCATTTATTAATGTCTTCTCAAGGTGTTGTGAAGTGTTGTAAAACATTTCTACACTTTTCCAGACTCTATTCATCACCTTTTCATCACTTATCAAGTCCTATTTTGAAGTGTTGTAAAGTCTTAAAATAATATTTCACACTTTTCTAAGCATAATTTCACTATTTACACCTTTCTTATGCTTTATTTGACCCCTTTATGCCCTTACAAGACTTAATTAAGTGCATTTTTTAATGTACACCCAAAAAAAAACATTAAATGCAAGTTAATCCCTGACACCCACTTTCAAGCTTGAGGTGGGACCCATTCACCATGGGTGGTGAATGAGTCCCCCTTGGCTCCAAATTCAAAATAATTCAAATTTATTTGCAGGTCTTTATTCAAAATCACTTGATGTCGGCCTGTGATGAGGTATTATTAGGTTACTAAGGCACAAGTGTGTATAAATAAGTGTTTTTCTCCTCATTTTACATCTATCTATCTCTCTTATCTCTTATCATCCATTCTTCATTGATCATTCTTCCATCTCAAGTCAAGAAAGATAGGGATTTCACATTGTAAGTCATCAAGTTAGCTTCCTAAGACATTCAAGGGTTGAATATTCCTCCATTGCTGCAAAAATTCAAGATCAATAATCATGGCAAGGTAATCAATTCCATTATTGCATGTTTCATTACTTTATTTCATGATTTTTTTTTAATTACCTAAAATGGGTTTGACCAAGGCAAACCCCCATGCCCTAACATTCAACATTTTGGTATGTGTAGGATCATCATGGAAAATAGGTCTATGGCTAAAAATCTCAAAAATCAAAGTTAGGCAACTTGAAATAAAAATTTGAATAAGTTATCTATATTATTTCAAAACTATGTAAGAATAGAATATGTAGAAAATTAAATGTAGTTTCTAAACTACTAAATTTATTTATTTTTTAAAAAACTTGTTTGGTGAAAATTTCAAATTTCAATGCAGTAGCACTTAATTTTAGGGAAAAAATAAGTAGGTGTTTTTCTGATCACCCTAACCACAATAAAATGATAACATGTTTTTATAAGATTTTAGATATAAGTAAAGGATTCATGTCCCGATGTGATGTATATTTTTTATAATTTTTTTCCAAGTAAATAATTAATTATGAATTTTTTATTACAACTTTTTAAAAATATAAAAAATCATATGTCTGTTCACCTTAACTTGGTCAAAACTTCATGAAATTCATTTTTTTCTTTTTTCATCCTATAGTATGCAAAGCATAGAGTGTGACACATGTATTGGATTCAAAAAATGTGATACCGTTTGAAAGCTATAGATGTTTTTCAATTGGCCTATCAATCAGGACTTTAGTTGTAATTTAAATAGAAAATGAATAATAATTATTTATTAAATTCATAGTAAAGCATAATCTAGATATTGGTGGAAAGTTGGTAATCTCCTTTAAAAAACCTTCTCATTTCATCAATTTTTGGTAAAAAAAAAAGAAGTCATCAGCCACATACCCATCATATCGCCACTTTTTGGCCCATCATGATCCTACACATACCTAGATGTCTCTTATTCTTGTCTTGTATGTTTGTAGATGTAGGACTCTTGGAAGCTTGTAAATCATCAAGAATGAAGTTATAAAGTTGCTCAAGTCTTCTCTTCATTCAACAAGTCAAAATATCAACAAATACTCATTTTCAAATCCGTAAATCAGAATTTTAGAAGCAGACACTTGTAGGAAGTCAAAGTGCAGATTGAAAGCTCTAGATTCCACTTCTGAAAATCCATAAATTCAAAAGTGGACTCATTTTCCACCCACTCTAGGGTTAATTTTGAGTTTTCTACATTTTTGGGTACCCTTTTATCAGAAACATGTTCTGACTTAGTTTTGCAGAATTGGGACTAATTCACCCAGAATGGTGAATGAGTCCCACAAGGCCTAAGAATCAACATCAATAGCATTCCAGAATCCATTTTCAGTCCTCATCAACATCTCAAGTGCATAGTTTTAGTTTGGTTCATTTTTGTTAAGTTTTGCATTCATTTCTAATCATTTTTGCATAACAATGTGTTTTCAAACAAGTCACATTTCAATAGTTTAGCATAGTTAATCAATCAATTTCATTTTCTAGTTACATTTAGATCATTTCACTTCATAATTTCATCATACATATCTTAGATTGAGTGAACCACCTAGATTTTGGGTATGGGATCTATCTCTTTACATTAGGTGAAAGACCCTAATTGAACAAAATATACTTAGCATTCCTAGTCCCAAAAATCTATTGTTCACTTCTTTCTTCAAACTCCTCAACAATTTGACCTTTTAAAAAGCTTGTTCCCCTCCAAACTTCATTATATCACTCTTGAATGGAATTTAGACTTGAAGTGATATTATATTCCTTTCAATGTGAAAACTCTACTATTTTACGCAAAGGTGGTGGAATGATCATGAAAGAGGTGGTGGAATGTGAAAACATGCATGCACACTTTCACAAAATCATGGGTATGTGTAGGATCATAATGGGCCAAAAAGTGGCGATATGATGGGTATGTGTAGGATCATAATGGGCCAAAAAGTGGCGATATGATGGGTATGTGTAGGGTATGTGGCTAACAACTTTTTTTTACCGAAAATTGATGAAATGAAAAGGGTTTTTAAAGGAGATTCTTAGCTTTCCACCAATATAAATTATGCTTTTCTTTGAATTTAATAAATAATTATTATTCATTTTCCATTTGAATTATGACTAAAGTCATGATTGATATGATGATTGAAAAACATTTATAGCTTTCAAATAGCATCACATTTTTTGAATCTAAAACATGTGTCACATTTTATGCTTTGCATGTACTATAGGATTAAAAAAAATGAATTTCATGATGTTTTTTCCAAGTCAAGGTGGTTAAACATACAAGGTTTTATATTTTTATGCCAAATTGCTTAACTCTGATTTTTCTGAATTTCATTGCCACTTAAGGGTCTATTTTTCCATGATGATCCTGCACATACCCTCATCAAAAAGCTCTTTTTGTTAGAGAATGCATTGAACTAGGAGAATATACAAAATATGGGCCTTGAGATCATAGGTATATTGATTTTTTTACCATTTTTAAAGAAAGACAAAACGTGCTCACGTTATAACATGTTTGCCTTATAACACACTCACGTTACAATGCGAGTGTGTTATGTATTGCTAAAAGAATGGCCATATCTCTCTCCCCTCTACCCTTCACCTTTAAATCATCTACTCTCTACCCTCTACCCTCTATTTCCATCCCACTCCCTCCCTCCCTCTCTCTCAAGTCTCTCCCTCCTACCCGCTCTCCATCTCTCATGTCTATCTCTCTTGTTGATCATCAAATATTGTGACTCTCTGACAGTCTTATGGGAAATTAGTGAGTGGGGGATTGATTTCTGCCTCAATGAATACCTCTAGGATTTTTATAAAAAGTTGGTTCTTCTTTGGGTTTTGGAGAAAACATTAGAAGGAAATGTAAACATAAAACATAAAAATGGTGATGTGCTAGAGCTTTTACAACATTTCAAACCCAATCATTCCTATGAGTGATATAATTAGACACAAAATGCCACAACCCTTCATTGTTGGAAAGTGAAAGAACAACAAAGGCTAACAACAAGCACAATACATATTTTCAATTCTTCCCATAGGCAGTGTTCATTAAGGTTTGATCAAACATAAATATTTCCAAGGTTAACAGAAAGATGTTCAGAAATCACATAAACTCTCTCCCTTAATACAACACAATATAACAAAACAACAACACTACAAGAAAATAAAGAATCCCACTGACATAATCTAGTCTCCACAAGTTATTATTTGACCATATAAGCCTACACCATGGAAATCAACAACTTAAACTATTTGAATTCAGATTACTTGACATAGTGTTTCATTTAGAATGAAAGCATAAAGAAGGAAATCTTGATAAAGCCCATACATTGACAATCTCAAATATTTCTTCCCAATAATTGATGCTTAAATATCAAATGAACTTTAAAACAAAGGTTAGATGTCAATCTCATAATAGCTTGAGTATAAAATGATATAACATGCCAGAGAAAATTAGTTCTATAACTCTACTTCTGAAAATAGTTCTTAAAACCTAAGAAAACTTAAAGAAACTTTTCCCCAAAAAAGGAAACTAAAACTTGGAATCCAACCCTTCACTTCTATCATCACGTCTCATTTATAGCTACAGAAAAAAGAAAACACCACCACAACATGGAAGTAATTATTGCTAGGTGTTGGCATTTGATAGCACATAGTCTAATCATAGATATTTAGTTAGGTCAGAACAATCTTTGCTCATCAATTATCAACTGCTGCATTAATGCTTTTTAGATATTTAGAAAAGATAGTTATCTGAAAATGATCAAATCTTAGAAAACAACTTGGCAGAATTCAATTGACTAGTCACATAGCCCGACAACACTAACTCAAAGCTTCCATCCTAAAAACTAAAAATGGGTAGCAAGCTCCAACAAACTCCCAAAAAGGGTCGCTTTACAAAAGTGTAAATTGCTTGCAGTGAAGAGATGATGTGTCAAACAGGTGGAAACTCTCAATCTCATGAATATGGCTCCTTGAGAAAATCTTGTACAAGTTGATATATGTCCTGACTCTCTCCCAAAAGGAAGGTAGAAAATGAAAGTTGTGTAGCCACTACGTGACACATTGTGCACATTTCTAACAAATTTACTCAAGCACAGATAAATTTGAAGTAAAAAACATCTACACATTGAAAATAAAAAAATGATCAAGGAGAAAATGCTTCACAGTTCTAGTGACTCACATGGCATCTTCACTTGTGAAGGCATGAACCTGGGCCTCTGGTAATTCTTGGATTTTGAGGAAACCAAAATGTTGCACCTCCCAATCTACATTTGTGAGTTGGACGAGAGTACAGATGTCCCTATATGCCTGCTCGAATTGGAAAACTCCTTTGAAAGAAACAAATCCCCATTTGGAAGAAACTGCCCCAAGGTGATAATAGAGTCGAGAAAGAGGAAAGATCTCACGCTCAACATCATCAACTATGGCCATCACACTTGAACCTAGGAGTTTTGTAGAAGTTTGGACCTTGTGTCAGATCACATCCATGACCTGCTCAAATGTCTGTACATCTCCATCTAGTGAAAGAAAAAGGGGGAGCTCAAAGTCAACTAGGACATTGAAGTCCTTTTTTATTTCATTGACCCACTTGGTTAGTACAGTTTGACAATCCTTGCACCTTGCTATGACATTGTGGTAGTTGATGATCTAGTTTTCTTTGACAGAGGTGGCTCTTCAATCGAAAATCCCTACATGGTTTAGGGCTTTATCAGTGGCCATGCACAACTTGGAAATCAAGCTTTGTGATTCCACTAGTTAGGGAGCACATGTTACTAGAAATTAATCAGCCATTGAACCAACCTTCATATTTAATTCCTGAATGTCCCTTAAGAATTGTAAAGTGGGTCCAAGAATGGCAACAACAACTGTGATTCACTCCCAATTTGTAGATATCAGCTTCTTCATTATCAAGAGAGTTCTAGATCCTCATGCAGCAGCTAGCTCCTGGTTAAACTAATCCTCTCTTTCTCTTACATCCTCCTCCATTTGACTTATTTCTTTGAGGGCATTTTTTAGTTCTAAGCTCAGCCTTTCAATCTCTTGTTTTGACTTTTTTGCTTCCATGTGGGCCTTCTGAAGATTGTTGAAAGTTTGAGATTGGACACCATCAATAGCCAACTCACCTTTCAATTTTTCAATTTTAGCATAAACCTAAACCTATTCACTCCAAACTTCTACAAGAAACTTAGATGTTTCCCATTTCTAACCTTCTATTTTCCTTACATAGGCCATCTCAAAATCTTTGGGCCAAATCTCATTCTATAGCCTGCTCACTATTTCCTTCACATTTATCAACTCTACCTCACGCTTCTTCAACTTTTTGTCCATTCTCTCATAGTCGTCATATACCACTTTATGACTGGCCTTAGCTAGGACCACTTTGTCACACGTGTGATTTTTGCTCAAATCCAAGCCCATGGCTCTGATGTTGTAGTCCTCCATTTTCATTTTCCCTTTGGGATTAGACACAAGAAGCTTCATGATAGTGATTAGTAGAGAGTTCTTCTCTTCATTAAAGCAAGCTTCAATCTTCTTGGTGGCTGGAAATGCAACATTCTTAAATAAGAGCTTTTGATTTCTAGCCTATCAAGCCTGCTTGGTTGCATTCAAATGGTCTTGGAGACTTTGGGGGATATAAATACTCTATGCTACAATGGAAGCACTAGGAGGGAGACCAAAAAGCGTGATAGTATTATCATGGAAAAAGGTGGGATACCAAATTGAGATTGGGCAAGGGAAAGACTAGTCAGGGTAAAAAGATAAGCGAGTGGAAAGAGAGGTGCCTTCCCAGAAGCAGATGGATAGGAAGTGATGAGTAACATGGAAATTTATACTCTTTAAATGGGGGCCCTTCAAAAAGGTCATCAAAGAATCAATAGTAGCCAAAGAGGATGATGCTTGTTTAGCACACGGGGTAGTTTCAAAAGATTCGTTAAAAATGGTAGGGGGTGTATTCAAGACTGTTAGCTTAGGGTCTAAGGAAAAAGGATTAGTTACTACAAGAGGGGGTAGATAAGTAACCAAATATGCAGAGGCAAGAAGAAGAGAGGGAGAAAAACTTTCCTTGACCATAGTGGTCAGAACATTCTACAAGGAAAACTCCACTTCTTCTCATCAGGCTTATGACCTAGGCCTTGGACCCGTCTTCTTTTTGGATCACCAAAACTAGTATGTTTTGATCCTCTAACAACTAATCCCTCTAAAACTTGGCCTTTGATGATTGCAGGGGAACCTCTTGGAGACTGTCAAGTTATTTTTCCTTTGCTTTGAGCACCGATGAAGGATGTGGCTTGTGAGTCCCTTTTCCTCGAGTCTCTCTGACTTTCAAGTTCCCATAGCTAGGAAGCACAACACATAATATGTCCCTCATCAATTTCATGACATGTCTCTAGATTGCTATTGTTGGAGTCAACCTCTTGATCATAAATTTCCTCAAAATCCTTATTGTGTGGCTGAAATTTACCGAATAGGTCACCAGGGCATTTCATCTTGTTGGAAAGAGACACTACACATTTCATCTGGTGTTTTCATTGATGGCAACCCTATTTATTGATTTGATCCAAATTTCATCATTTGATCATACTGGAAGTCAGATCAATTTTTTTTGATTAATTATCAAGCAAGAACAAAGCATTCGACATAATTGTGTTCATCGATTCACATGCAATTTTTTGTTATCATTTCGACTTGTGGATCTCAGGGAAGGTTTTTTTGTATATTATATCTATTATTCTTGAATCTTAGAGCCTTGCATCAATTTTTTTGCAAATTAGAAGATTTGGTTGATTAATTTTTTGTTTAATAGTGTATGAAGGCCGACTAAGTGAATATAGTTGTTGTAGATATTTGAGGAGAAATTATTTAATTATTTTTTTGTTCAATCATGTTGACTAGGGTCCTCACTATGCTTTGTAAAACTTTGGTGGGTGTGCATTGAAAATTAATTATGGATTGAGCCGACAATTTGTAAATATTTTCATATTTTGTTGGAGTTGACATGTAGTGATTCAATCCTTAGTTGCAAATATATATAAGTGATTGATTATATCTATGATAGGGTGAATTTAGGTGCTGGAAAATGAACAGCAAACAAAAGAGTGCAAAATAACACTAAAAACAACCTACACCTCAAGATTAGCCTAGTTGGATTCAATGCAAAATAAAGGCAACAAATGGAACCTTTTACCTTGTCTCGAATCGATCCTTTGGTTGGTCCTTTGATCTTCGATGTTGTATGCTCCTTGGATGGCACAAGATTTAAGCTAGATGATGATATGATAATGGATGAAATGTGGAAGCAAGTGTGAAAAATGGCTAAGTATGGCTCCTAGAAGTTTTTTGCAAGAGTTTGGCTACAATGAATGATCCCTCCAAAATGAGAGAAAAGAGGGCATATTTATAGAGAATTAGGAATTCTCTAGGGAAATGGATGGTCAAGATTGAGCCACCAAGATCAAGATGTAGGGCTAAAGTGAGTTGAGAACTCACAAGCCCTCATATCTTGACATGTGGCATGTGATATGGCCTAAAAAGGAGGATGTGTACATGAGGTGCAAGGATAGTACATGACATGGAGGGGGTACATAGTACCTTGGAATTGGGACAAGATCTCCTCATAAAGGAGGTACCTATCCCCATGTGGGTGAGAGGAAATGTGAGGAATTAAAAAATTTTCAAATATTCTCATGGGGATGAGAGAAGGAATTTAAAATTCCTTTAAATGCATTAGGGAATTAAATGTGAATTAAAAATTCGCATGGGGAATGGAGATGCCTTGCTCAAAAAGAGAAATCTTTTAATAAAGTTGACTAAGGACACATTCCATAAATGATATGGGGATTAGAGATGACCTAATTATGTGATTAAGGTTGTGCAAGTACTTGATTAGACTAATTAATGACATATTAGAAGAGGGTTAGATTTCACATGTGACTTGATGTGACAAGTCAAAGATCACATGGAGAAGAGAAAAAGGAATTTAATATTCCTTGGAAGGATAAAAGGAATTAAAAATTCCTTAAGAGGTTGATTAGGCTAGTTAATGAAGGATTAGAGGAGGGTTAGGTTGCTAAGAAAGATTAGAGGCCAACTTGCAAAAGTTGGAGGATCTGACACATCCTAATCAAGGATTAGGCATGTGCACATCCCTAATGATGAGATTAGGAGAATAATTAAGATTAGATAAAAATGGAGGATGTGACATGAAGGGAATTAAATAAATGGCATATTTATTTAATTCATTTGATGAAAGGGGAAAGGTAATTAATTATTTAACTAGATACCTTAGTGATTAGAAGAACTTTAGAGGTATTAATTAAATAATAGTGATATTACTTAATTAATGCGGATAAGGGGAAAATTAGATGAAAAGGGATAAATTAAGTGTCCAAATTTAGGTGTCTACAATATCATTTTGATATATGTATGAAGTGTGTTGATGTATGTTGCAAAAATTAGAAGGGTTATGGAATGATTAAGCATAGTTTCACTTGTGCATAAAAGGATTATGTGATGCAAGTTGAAGCAAAATAGAGCAGAAGAGAGGAATTAGATAAAAGGTCAAGAAATCGATTAATGTGCTTAACCGAAACTATTCTTAGACATTCGTAGATTCTATTTCATAGTTCACCACTCCAGTTATCTTTTGACATTGATTGTAAGGTAGTAAGCCTTTCTATTTTTGAGTAGTGAGCTCTAGGCAGTGTTCTTGAATGCAAGTGCATTCCCATCTTTGTAAACCTCTTTTTGAGTATACTCAGATCATATTGTCGATTGACCTCCACCGTGATTTTTCCCCTAACAGGTTTTCCACATAAAAAATCCTTGTGTTATGGTGTTTTGGTTGTTTATTTTATGTTCATGCATATTTATTTTGATTGAATGCTATAAGTTCTTTGAAGATCAGATTAATAAGATTAAAAATTGATGAACATTGATTCACCACCCCACCCTCTTAGTATTCCTTGATTCCAACAATTGGTATCAGATCCTAGTTCCTCAGAAGAAGTTTAAAAGCTTGAGGAAGATTCGAGAAAGCGTTTCAATGGATTCAAGCAGTCTTCAACAACTTTTGGTGGTCCTAGATGATCTTGATCAGTCCAAATCTGAAGTCTAGGATTTACAGGAAAGTCTCAAGAATGTTAAGAAGTTCATTTAATCATTGAAACATAAAATCAATGAGTCAAGGGAGAAGAGAAGGGAATTCTATGATCAGATCAAGTAGAAGAGAGTAAAAGCATCAAAGATGAACAACTGAGTCAAGCCCGGAAGGAAAAGACAAAAGAGTGTGAAAAGCTTACCAGAGAAAATGTTGTTTTAAAGAATGAGATGGAATCTATTTTGTTGAGGATGAAAAAGCAGAATGAAGACAGGAAGAAGAATGAAGAGAAGCTTGATCAGTCCTTGAAAGAAAAATCTAAAGAATGTAACCAAATTACCAATGGATTAAATCAATTGGATCTTGAATTGGAACAATCTAGAAATAATGAAGAAGAGCTTGAAAAGTAGATTGTTGATCTTAGAGATGAGCTTGCTACTGCAAATGAATTCGAGGAGAATTTCAACATTAGCTCAGCCAAGCTCGATGAACTAATTAAAATTCTGAGGACTAATGGTGACAAGAGAGGTCTTGGATATGAGGAAGGAGAAAGTTCCAAATCTGAACAACAGAGATTTAGGCAAGGAAATTAGATGAAAAAAGCTAGAAGGTATCTAGTAAGACAACATAATGCTCAAAGGTTCAATGGTTACTATTTTGTTTGCAATAAATTTGGTCATATGGTTGCTCAATGTAGAAACAAAATGAATCAAAGTGGTCTATCATTTTATGGTCAGTGCTTTAATTGTACTAAGTATGGTCATAAGCCAAATGAATGTAGAAATATGATGAACAAATTTTATAGAGATGTCAGATGTTATACATGCAATAGATTTGGAAATATTTCTAACCAATGCAGACCAAGATAAAATCAATGGAACAATTGGTTTGGACAAAGAAATGTGGTGTGCTATGATTGCAACAAATCTGGTCACATTGCTAGACATTGCAGAAGAGGTATGGTAAATCAAAGGAGAAACATGTAGAAGGATGAAAAGGGAAAAGGAAAGGTTACTAAATATGAGATCAAGAAGCAAATGAAGAAGATATGGGTGAAGAAGAGTCACTTTTTTGTAGGAAATGAGTCAGCACCAAAATCAGGGTTTGGAATTTCTTCTAGTAATTCCTCTAGGAATTAGTTTTAGGCCTTTGGCCTAGGGGGAGCTATCAAGAAAATTCTTCAAACCCCCTATTGCTAGTTGGTACCAGGATGTGGATGAATGCAGTGATTGCATTGATGATCTATAGATGTTATTGAAATAGTTGGAGAGAGTATTTATGCAGAATTGAAGGTCTGCAGAAGAGTTATCTTTCATAGTGTATTAAAACAAGGTATCTGGATGAGTTAGGGAAAAAGAATTTATTGCGACAAAAAGTTAGGTGTGTGAATGATAAAAATTCATTTGTATCTAACAAAGTTTGGCGAATTTTGGCAAAGATTCAAGTGTAAAGGAAATTTAGCGATCAAACCTTAATCCGACGAAAAGGTATTTATCGGGAAAACTTGTGAACTTGTGAATTTGTGAAAATGGTTGCTCCATTTGTAGTTGATATCAAGGATAGACCCCATCTGAAATTCAAGTGGCACCCTTTCAAATCTATTGAGACAGAGCCCTTAGGTGTAGTTTTGTCTATTCAGTATGATGTCTTGCATATTGAAGACATTAGGGCATACATTCATGCAAATATTGAGGATTTAGGAAGCTCACAATTGTTGAATTTGTACTCAAATCATATAGTTGGGGAATATTTCAAGGTAAAGCTTGAATTGAAAACCCTAGAGGAGAAGAAATTCACACATATTGTAAAATTTCCCGTGTTTGAAGAAAACGAGTGGTTCTGGTATATTTTGAGTTGAGTTCATGTTGAATTCATGTGGTTGAGTCAACCAAGATTACAAAAGAATTCGTAAGCACTACTACAGGTTTAAATTCCTCTGGTGGGTTGCCGCTCTTGAAGTCTGTGAAGAATTAGACAGTTACTGATGAAACTAGTTTAGTGTTTGATAAAAGAGCTATGACAATTGATGATATCATTGAATTGGATGTCAAATGTGCATCTATGGTCATTGGTTACAAGATATATCATTCTAGCTGGGATAATTGTGTATCTAGTACAGCTATTTATGCAACATATCAGATGGTGAAGGAGAATGTAGAGTATGATCTATGTGAGTTACTCAAAAGCCAGTTAATGGAGAGTCATAGTAAGATCAAGAAAGATAAGAAGAATTCTTTCAAATATGGTAATCTGTTGTTGTATTTGTTCTTTTACATCATGAATGAAGTTATAGGATTTGGAAAAGTTCAATGGCAAGGTAATAAGCCTATAGTTGTTCAAATTAGAGATATCTTGCATAGAGTTGGTGATAGTAAAACAAGGAAAGCTACAATCTAGGGTTATTTCAAGAACATTCAAAATTAAATGCAAGCAAGAGAAAGAATTCCTACTTTTATTGTGGAGAATTATAAGGATACAATTTTCTTCATGGTTGACATTGATCAATGCTTGATGGAAGTTGTAGATCCTAGAATGGTTTGGATAATGCCAATGGGCTATGAAGTTGAGGAGAACATCTTGGAGCTATATGCACAACATTTGTTGAATAAACCTTTGGATTATACAAAAGAGAGGCTTGGAACCTATGAAGAAAAAGATATGCAAGTACATGAGTAGTTGAAGAAACCTATGATATTCTAGAGAGTAAGGAAGGAAGTGGAAGCCTTTGTAGAGAGAATGGGTATATTTGCAAAAGTTGTGAGAGAAGAAGTTGAAGTATGAAAGTTAGCTAGAACTGAATCTACTAGTCTGACAACATCCTCTAGCCAAACTAGATCTACAAGAAGCTCTACTCTCACACCCAATCCTACAAAGAAGTCAATTCCTATGAAAAATCAAGTGAATACATCCAAGAGAGAAGGAAAAAGGAAGAAGGACAAGAGCACAAGATTTTATGGTGTTGTTTCTGAAGATGAAGAGACTGAATCTGATGAAGAGATAAGAGAAATCAAGCAAAATGGCACAAAGGAAACAAAAGTCTCTAAGGATAAGACCTCTCGTGAAGAAAAAGGAAAGAAGATGAAAACAGACAAATCAAGTATGTCTATAGAAGAGGTGGAGAAAGCATTGATTAAGGATGGTAATCTTAGGCCTCTTTGTGAATGGTATGACACCTGTGATAGTTTCGGTCAAAGAGTTCTTTAGGAAGCTTCAATAAAGTGATTGAATAATTTCAATATGACTCTTATTGAAATAATGTCTACATTACCCAAAAGTCTATATGAAGTTTTAGAAATGAGAAGAGTGAGTGCAAGGACAGAAGAAGAGAAAATGAGAGAATGGATACTTGTTGATTTGTGTCTGGTGATGTCATTAGAAGAAATGAAGAATATACTAAATGAAGCAAAAAGGGATTTCAAGAGAAAAACAAGGGTGAACAAGCTAATGATTGGTTAGAATAAATAATTTGCAAAGGATACTAAGAAAATCCTTAAGGAAATTTAGTTAAAGAACAAGTACAATGTTGTTTCTGAAGAATTGCATGATGGCGATGTCTCATCTAATCTAGCAGCAGAAGAGGGAAAAGAAGATACATTTGACGACACTCTAAATCCTATAGATATACATGATGTTGAAATTCCTATGGAGACTAAAGCTCCTAATGTAGTCTCGGTTGAAGAAAAATAAATTCTTGAAGCGATGCAAGAATGAATGACTAAAGAGAAGAAGGATGAAGTGAAGGAGATTCCTACGGAAGCAAGAGACACTGCTAAGGTAGTCAAGGATTTTTTGGAAGAGCAACAGGAAGAATTTGATCCCAAATTGATTAAAGGTCCTATAAATTTGGCTACTTTTTCTCCCATGGAGAAACTGAAAGTTGCATCATTTGCACAGGCCAAGGCAAGGCAAGAAATTCTGAAATCACATATTGAAGATAGTGAGTTGTTGAATCTTGCATCTAGTATTTTGAAATAGATCATACCTTCATATGTCAAGCATTAATTTGATTCTCCATCCGGTTAGCTGAAGAAACCCCTTAGTTCTGTAAGTACTCACTTTAAGTCACTTGAGAAGTCAGATATGGATAAGTTTTAGGAGTTTGATGCTAAAAGGTTCAGTAGGTTGAAAGAGATGATAACTAATGATAAATCTTTGTTAGCTACTTGTGTAAAGAATATCCAAAGTGATTTTTCTAAAGGTGGTAACATTTATAATTCATTTCTATCTTTATCTAAGATCACTGAGGATATTGAAAATTAAATGAAAGAATGTGACAAACAGTTAGCAGATAACACTCAAGCATTCAATCCTCTAACCATTTATGTTAGAAAGAAAGAAGGTCAAGTCATATTCCTACTTGGTCCAAGATCAAAATTTTGAAGAATGAAGAAGGTAAAATGGTTGAAAGGGTTTGTGAGCTTAGAGGACTAATTTGTCTGAAGATGGAAACAATGTTGAGTGCATTGAAGGAAGCACAAGATGTTATGGTGGTCAGTGATCAAACAAACCTTGAATCAATAGAGATGCAATCTTACTTATTTTGTGGTCACATGGCTATCTTGGAGAGTCTCAAGAAGAATTGGGACACGATTTTGAACCTGTTGAAGAAATTTTTTATAGATCTATTCAAGTTTATGTAAGTTTTAGAAGCTTGTTTGTACATATGCAGTTTGTTCATAGCAATTTTGTTTGATTTTTGGCATGTGGATTCATACCTTTTCCATTGATGTCAAAGGGGGAGAATGAGATAGTGAAAATTGCCTTAATCATCTCAAGGGGAGTTGTGTTTTTGAAGTTTTGAAGGTTGGAAGTGCATTCATGTTGGTACTGAACACTTAGTCATTTTTCACTAAGTGTTGCCATCAATGTCAAAGGAGGAGATTGTTGGCAAGAGACACTGGACAAGTCATCTGGTGTTTTCATTGATGGCAACCCTTGTTAGTTATTTGATACACACATCATCATTTGATCATACCTGAAGTCAGATCAAAATTTTGTGATTAACAGTCAACCAAGAACAAAGCATCTGATAGAATTGTGTTCATCAATTCACATGCAATTTTTTGTTATCATTTCGAGTTGTGGATCTTAGGGAAGTTTGTTTGGTATATTATCTCTATTATTCTTGAATCTTAGAGCCTCATATCAATCCATGTGCAAGTTCAAAGTTCTAGTTGATTAATTTTTTGTTTAACAGTCCATGAAGGCCAACTAAGTGAATATAGTTGTTGCGGATATTTGAGGAGTAATTATTTAATTATTTGTGTGTTTGAGCATGTTGATTTGGGTCCTCACTATGTTGTGGCTGACTTTTGTTGGTGTGCAATGAAAATTAATTTTGGATTGAGCCAATAGTTTGTAAATATTTTCATATTTTGTTGGAGTTGACATGTAGCAATTAAATCCTTAGTTGCAGATATATATAAGTGATCGATTATATCATTTTGATATATGTACAAAGTGTGTTGATGTATGTTGCAAAAATTAGAAGGGTTGTTAAATGATTGTGCATAGTTTCACTTGTGCATAAGAGGATTTTGTGATGTGAGTTGAAGTTGAACATAGAAAAAGAGCATAATCAGACAGAAGGTTAAGAAATTGATTAATGTGCTTAACCAAAACTATTCTCAGTCATTTGTAGATGTTATTTCATAGTTCACAACTTCAGTTGTATTTTGACATTGATTGTAAGGAAGTAAACCTTTATATTTTCGAGCAGTGAGATCTAGGCAATGTGCCTAAATTCAAGTGCATTCCCATCTTTGTAAACATCTTTTCGAGTATACTCAGATCATATTGTGGATTGACCTCCACCGTGTTTTTTACCCTAGGAGGTTTTCCACATAAAAAATCCTTGTGTTATGGTGTTGTGGTTGTTTTTTATGTTCATATTTCTTTTGATTGAATGTTATAAGTTCTTTGAAGATTAGATTAAAAATATTAAAAATTACCAAACATCGAGTCACCCTCCCCTCTCAGCGTTCCTTGATTCCAACACATTTCTTGTTGAAATCTCTAGAATTTATCTTTTTCCTTTTTGACCATCCCTTGTGGTTCAACTACATGTTGAGGGATTTTCCCAATGGGACGTTCTTCTAATAATCCACCTATAGTACATAGAAACTTAACCATTTTGGTCACTTGAGTGGAATGCAAGCCAAGTCAATGTATACCTATCACCTTTATTGATTCAGATTCCTCCTTCTATCAAAATATTCCTAACTCTCATGTTTCAAACTAAAGTGCTTTATCGGGTTGCAATCCCACTTGTCACAAATGAGAACCAAGCCTAAGGTTGCTAGTAGATTTGTGAGCTCACCCTCAACGTTCTGATTATTCAGTGTTACCTGACTATTAGAAATTGAGAGGGGAAGAAAAAATATATATTTTTGTTTCTTTTAGCTCCATAGACATTGTCAACAAAGGTTTCCTAATGACATGCCTCCAATGCGAAAACTCTTTTTGTTACAAATCTAGGGATTTGGAAAGGCTCTCAGGAAAAAAGGTGAAATCTAATAAATTTAAAATTTTCTCCCAAGAAATAATCCAAAAGAGTCAGTGGATCTTCCATCCATTGTGTGACCTCAGGAGAGAAATGGCCAATAGGGCATGGCAATAAATCTTGAAGCACTGGTCTTAGAAAATGATCTACAAATCAATAATAATCCGCTATTTTCAAAATTACATGGGTCCATACAGAAACTGGCTGAAGACAACCCCTTACATCCAACCTAGAAACCAGTATATTTTGCTCTAGCCACTCAAAATTTTGATGCAAAACTAAATGTTCTAAGAAAGAAGAATACCTGAATTTAGACTGAGTACTATAATTCTTCAATTGCTCTAGCATATTTCTAGCTATCACCTCAGCAAAATCATAGTACCTCTAGTTCTTTAAATCCCTTTTGAGCACAAAATCTAGGCCCAACTAAAAAGGATGAACTTCCTCATCATTGTCAAGGCTGAAAACCCAAGGCAACATTGAGAACATGGACTGAGTATCATTCTTGAATTTCCTGCATGAAAAGGAAAAAGAAAGATGACCTTTTGTTGGCCTTTCCTTTGCTTCATCCTCATAGAAACTTGTTTTCCTAGCCATTTCTTCCCCGTATATGTCCATTTTTTATTCATCAAAGTGTTCAGTGCCCTAAGTTGTTGGGATACACAACATATCCCATATGGCTTCAGCAGAAATGGTAACTTTGATCTTGCTACCCTCAATGGCTTTTGTCCTTTTGTTGAATCTTCTAGAACATGTGTCAACTAGGTCTAGGCATGGGTGTACGACAAGTAGTATGAACTACGACATACCACAATTCCATACTCAAAATGAAAAAACCTTAAATGGTTCAAGCTCCACCATTATTTGAAACACATCCTCCCTAAAAAATTTGGGGTTCGCTGATGACCTGGGGTCAAAAAAATTGTTGGCGATATCTAGCACCGCCTCTCTTGGGATGCCTCCATCCGACTGCACATTTTTATAGAATTTGAATGTCTGCTCCTCAAGTGTTGGAGCATTGGTGAATGAGTTCCACCCAAAAACATCGATGTAACTAGGCCTTCCACTTGAAGCTACAACTTTTCTACCAGAGGTTGATGGCTCTACCATGGCTATATCAGGAAGTTGCAAAGAATTTCCTTAATAAAAAAGTCCACTTTCCTTTTTCTTCTTTGAAAAAATCTCCTTTTGAGTGTAATTAATTTCCTCACTTGTACATGCAGTTAAGGCTTCACAATTATTGTCAATCCATTAAATTCTACTACCAAGGAAATACGTGTGAATTGGATATCTATATCGCTTGGGAATGCTGAAAAACACCATGAGAACAAAATTAGTACATTATCCTTGCTACCTCTTTTACAAATAAACTCATTGCATTGGAATGCATGCTTTTTGCTATGTGAAATGTGCTAAAGTGATGCAAGGTACCTTTGAAAAGATGTGACCATTAATTTTTCAAAGATTAGCACATTAATCCATGTCTTTTCACATTAGTAAGTTGGTTGGTGTTGATGATGGCAAAGGACACACATCAACAATCGGCATACAAGAGAATTTACTCCCAACACCCAAATTTATTTCTTAAGGCCTTCTGTTAGATTCTCCATATGATTTATCTACCTTCCTCCATTTTTCTTTGATATTTTCCCGTTGTTGTTTAGCCAAAAGTAGACCTTCCATTGGTTGGGTTTGTCAACTTATCTTTTCTATCTATAGTTATGCCACCTTATGCCATATTCATTCAAAAATATAGCCTTTTAAGTCTAGCAAGCTTTCTATTATCTCTCATTCCACCACAATTCACTGCTTTCTTATAATGTTAGCTAGCTTAGGCACTCCTATTCAGCTTCTCCCATAGAGGCCACAATACTGCTTTGTGGGAGAGGTCACTAGTGATAGAATTAAGCACTAGGTGAAGAGGTGTGACCAGCTTTCCTTGGTTACGTTTAGGTGGGTAGTTAGCCAAGACTTCATTAACAACGAGAACTAGCTTTGGAGCAACTACAATGTTCTCTCCTACTTTGTGGCCTCCCTACTTGACCTGAATATTTCCAAACCCATGATAATTGAATTGTGTCACTAGATGTTCAATGTTGCACTTATGGAAGGGCTTGTGTGATAGTGCAAGTGGTTATCCCTAGCATTGGTATGCCAAGTACCATGGATCTCTACATGCACATATACTTTGGGATAGACATATCCTGGTTGCCCTTCCTTTATGACTTTTGGACCATGGACCTTGAGATGCACCACTGCTCTTCTCAACCAACGACCACCTACCTACTGCAGGAGTATGGCGTAGAGCCTATTTTGTGGCTCGTCTAGAGGAAGCACTTTGAGTTTCTGGTGTAGAGCCACATTGAGTATCCCTTTGGTCTACATCGTGTGGATCCCACATTTTTTGTGTTTTTAGCCCCTTTTTTCATCTGGATAGAGAGGAAAAACAAGAAGAAGAAGAACCTGATGATGAGCCCTTTTGGCTTCCTAGACAACAGTTGGAGGCTTTTCTTTGTTGTTTTTTGCATGTTGCCTCCTTTTTGAATCTTTTTGCTTTATAACATTTTTTTGGGTTTTCTCAAGGGATCCTTACGTTTAAGTTTGAGCCTCGGGCTTTGTATTACATTGTAAATTTTTTATGAATATAATATAATACAAACTTTTTACTTCTTTTTTTTATACTCAATGGCTTATTCTCAAATTTTAAAATGTATTTACAATTTTTTTAATATATGGTATATAACTATTAAAAAATTTATAGAACTTTGTATTTTAATGGAATAACTACAAAAAAATACCATTCATTAGTATATCTAATGTGTTTCCTTCCATATCTTCAAGTTCATATGAATTATTTTCCTTGCACGCACTAATTCGGAAGGGTCCCTTCCATAGCGCTTCAAATTTTGTGTTGCCTTGGTTTCATAGTATGTTCATCATAATTTAGCACTAGGAACCCCTGTCTGAATTCTAGGTTAGAGGTATTTTTATCCAGCCATCGCCTTATTGTTTTTTGACGGTTGATCATGGATCCATAAGCTTTTTCTTTGTCTTCTTCTAATTTGAGGATTTCCACCAACCATACTTCCATTCCGCCAATTTCTTCAATTTCTAGGGCTTTCAGTAGTTGTAAGGCTACAATTTGTATGGAAACAAGTAACACTACCTCTTTTCCATACACCAATTCATAACGGGAGGTCTTCAAAATTCACTTGGGAGTAATCTTGTCTTCCTATAGAGCAGCTCATAGGTGCTTGTTGCAATACTTTTGTCGTTCTGACCCAATAAGCTTGATTAAGCTAATTAAGTTTTTGTTGGTCGAATTTTCTAACCCATTTCCTTATGGGTAGTAATTTGATGAAGTTTTAATGAAAATACCATGTTTGATAGCAAAATCAGATATCCCTCATCCCACAAAAGCTCGAGCATTTTTGTATATGATGGTTTTGGGTGGGCCAAATCTGGCTACCAATTCTTAAAGGAAATTGAGAATTTATACCTCTTTAGCATTTTTTAGGGATATGGCCTCCATCCACCTTGTGAATTAGTCGGTCACTATGAGGATCCACTTGTTCCCAGTACTGGAAATAGTATTTATCATTTTAATAAAATCCAAACCACATCGAGCAAAGGGCTCCTTAGTTACAATTGGGCTCAGGGGCAAAGCGACACTCTTTCTTTCTCCAACAAAGAATTGGCACTAAGTACACTTTTGCACCATATGATGTGCTTTGGAAAACATAGAGGGCCAATATATATCCTGCTCACATTATCTTTATAGTGGTAATCTTGGCAAATAAATTTCCACCCTCAGGATTATGATGGAATTCATTGAGAAATATTTTCTCCTACAACTTGTCTAAACATCGAAGCAAGACACCATCATAATTTCTCTTGAACAATACACCTTCAATTAATACATACCTAGTGTCTTGCAATTGGTAGTATTTCCTTTTATGGGATGTAAGGCTAGTCAGTTAGTGCACGTTTTGCATATACTATTTTTGATCAACCACCCAAAATTCATCAAACTCAAATTGTTTTGAATAGACCTGACCGATCTCCTTTTTAACTACAAAACTTTATTCTTGTGCAATGTATTCACACATACCTATTCCCTGAACCAACTTGGTTGGTCTAATGTCCACATTATACTCTAGGATCTTGGTGATCCAATTTACCCTTTTTTTTTGTTATCTCACCTTCTATTATATGCTCCCTCACACTGGGATGTGCAACGAGGATAGTGATCTTATTGGTCAACACCAAGTGTTGGAACTTCTTTAAGCTTTTAACATTGGAAAAATCCTGCTTCTCTACCAAATTATACCTAGTCTCATAACATTTAAGGTTCCTTGAGTGAAATGCAATTAGATTATCTCCATTATCTCTCTCACACTTCTGAGTGAGCACTGAAGCTATGCTATGTTGGCCACTGTACACATAGAGTAGAAAGTCTTTGGAAAATTTAGGGTTAGCCAATACTAGAGTAGTAGAGATGGCCATATTTAACTGCTCAAAAGCTACCTTGCCCTCAGGGGTCCATTTGAAAATCACATTCTTCTTAAGCATCGGTATGATATGTCTTGCAATGCTTAAGAAATATGATATCAACCCATTGAAAAAGTTCATCTTCCCTAAAAAATATTATAGTCCCTTCTGATTTATTGGTAGCGGTAATTCCATTATAGATCTAACCCTTTTGGGGTCTATTGCTACTCCCTCCTCTAACACTACAAAACCAAGTAGCTTAACTTGAGGAACTCCAAAAACACATTATTTGGGATTCAAAGAAATTTTGAATTGTTGAAATTTCTAGAAACCCTTCTCTAGATGATCGAAGTGATCATCTTTCTATTTTGAAAAGACTATTAGGTCATCTAGATATATTAAGATAATCAGATTGATTAATCCCTTGAAAACAATATCCATTGCTCGCTGAAAAGTCACACCAATATTTGAAAGTCTAAATGACATTTTTGAGTATGCAAACATTCTCCACTTGGTGGTAAACGTTCTCTTATGTGGGTATGTGCAGGATCATGATGGGCCAAAAAGTGGCAATATGATGGGTATGTGGTTGACGAGTATTTTTTTACCCAAAATTGATGAAACGAAAAGGGTTTTTAAAGGAGATTCTCAGCTTTCCATCAATATAAATTATTCTTTACTTTGAATTTAATAAGTAATTATTATTCATTTTCTATTCAAATTATGACTAAAGCCCTAATTGATAGGCTGATTGAAAAATATTTATAGCTTTTAAACGGTATCACATTTTTTGAATCAAGAACATGCATCACATTATATGCTTTGCATACTATAGGGTTAGAAAAATAAAAATTAAATTTTATGAAGTATTGAACAAGTTAAGGTGGTCAGACATATGATTTTTTATATTTTTTAAAAATTTGTAATAAAAAATTCATAATTAATTATTTACTTGGAAAAAAATTACAAAAAAATATGCATCACATCGGGGCATGAGTCCTCTACTTATATCTAAAATATTATAAAAAATATTATCATTTTATTGTGGTTAGGTGGTCAGACAAACACCTACTTCTTATTTTTTCCTTGAAATTTAAGTACCACTGCATTGAAATTTCAAATTTTCACCAAATAAATTTTTATTTTTATTTTAAAAAACCTAGAATTTTAGAAACTAAATTCAATTTTCTATAGATTCTATTCCTACATATTTTTGAAATAATATAGATAACTTATTCAAATTTTTACGTCAAGTTGGCTAACTCTGATTTTTTTGTTTTTTTTGCCACTTAAGGGCCTATTTTTTCCATGATGATCCTACACATGCCCATGTTGGTCATCTTTCTTTACATATATTTGGTTATATCCTAAGAAACCATCCAACAATGAAAACATCTTTGATTTAGCCACAATCTACATGATCTTCTCCATCAATCACAAGGGGTAATGGTATTTTAGAGAGGCTTTATTCAAATCTCAGAAATCAACACAAAGCCTAAAATTTCTTTCATCTTCCAAACTGGTACTAGATTTGACACCAGGTGGAATGCTTAATCAGAGATATGATCTTTGACTCGACCAATTTGATGAGCTCCTACACCATCAAATATTTGACCTTCGGGTTGACTAGCCTTTGTTTATTTCAAAAAGGATTAGATCCTTCCACCAAGTCAATGGTATGTTGAATTATACCAAAGTCATACCCTCTAAGATCATCATAGGTCCAGGAAATAACTCTGTCATATTTGAAATGTAGATCTTTCAGTCTCTGCTTGTCCTTGTGGGGAACTTCCCTTCTGACCTTTAACTTTCTGGCACTTTCAACATCAAGCTCTTCATAATCCCTAGCTCTTCACAATAGAAGAGATTTTCAAGGGAAATCAATACCCGAGGAAGCTTGTTGCCTTTTACTTGGATAACCTGTTCTTCAAGAAATTTTTCTCCTAGTTGTAAATAGTCTAAAACTACTCTTGATCTCTATATAAAGGTATAAATCTAGATGTGATCATCAAAATCTTTCCAGTTTTGATCATTGTTGTGGATTTTGGGTCAAACAATGACATATTGCATTTTACTTGACTGAATCAAAAACCGGTTCAAATTGCGAACCAATAGAGGTTATCCAATTAGTGACATCATTCTAAGATCAAGGAATAACTTGTATATTGAAGGCTTAAAAACTCTCAATCACGTCCTAGGTCTAATTTCTATACGACTTTATTATTGTGTTCTTCGTGGCTTCTTACCCATGGACCTAGCTCACCACTAACTTTGAATCTCTCAAAGCTTGTATTTTCTTTACACCCATGTATTCTACAAGGGTCATACAATGGACCAAGGCCTCATATTTTGCATCATTATTTGAGCATGAGAATTGAAAATTGTAAGATTTGAGGGTTTCCGATCTTATTGGAAACACTAGTCAGACACTCGCTCCAGAGACAACTTTGTATTTTGCACCATCAAAATACAAGGTCGATAGAAAATTATCACTCAGATCATCATATTCCTCCCGATCCTTCATCAATTTTGGAAGGAATTGATTATCGTCAAAAATAACATAGGTTCCTAGCCTTGTTGCACATGAATGTTTCCAAATGGGTCGAAATCAATGAATTGGTTGAGTAGCACCTCTTCTTCGAGAGTCTAATCACTTGTGTCTTCATCATCTTCCAGCATTTATACACAATATCTCTCTTGTTGAGAGATGGAGGTATGTGTTGCTTTAAAGCATAGGACTGCATTTTCCACTGTGTTCAGGATGCAAATATTTGGACAAAATCTTCATCTGTGTCCTATGCTTTGTTCACAATATCAGGTGGGACTAGTTGAGCACTAAGTATCTGCCAAGATTTGTAATAAAATCTCTTGAAAGACACATTCTGAAGATCGAGGGAATATCAATCACTACTATTTATTGTGTGACTACTTGGCTTGCACATGAGAAGAGGGTTAGAGATAGATCTTTTATCTGACCAATAGTCAAAACTTGCTCCCCATCTACTTTCATGATTCCTTTCTCAAGGGGCTCATGCTTAAGTTTCAGGGCATCAACCAATTTTTTTGGCATGACTATTGTGCTATCCCCCGAATCAATCATGTTATTATGCAAAATATCATCTCCCACAATAAGTGCTAAGAAGAAGGGTGTGGGCTTTGGCTTGCTTACATTTTTGTCTTTTGCATTTCCCACATTGTTTGCATAAGATGCTACTTTAAGAGCTTGAGGGTCTGATGTAGATATTTTTTCTTTGCTTTTGCCACATGATTGAGTCACATCTTTCTACAATATTTGTTCTGCTTTCCTTAATTCTTCTCGAAGTAATGGCTTTTGTTCAGGGATATATATGACATCCCATAGAGATACATTGGGAGGAACCTTTTTCAATTGCTTCACCACATTAATCATTCCAATTGGTTGGATCTTGTGCTTGAATGGTGGTGTTTCTATGGCTTTCAAAAGAAAATTTTCCTCATGAACGGGCTCAATGTTTTGTTCATCTCCTTTTCTAGGAATGACAAATGTGTGGCTAAGGAGTAGGTTGGACAGTGGGCAACAAAGGCTACTTTTCTTGTGGTGGTGGTTGTCGTGGTTGTGGGTGTGGCAAATCTTGTTGCATGTATTCTCCTTTGAGTCTTCTTTTGTATCTTGTGTTGTAATTTGACTGTACTTGTGGAGTGCTAGTCATCGGAGCTTCATTCACAAACATGACATCTACTTCCATCCATGAAAATAGTGCTTTGTTGCAAACAATATCTAACTCCTGATCTAAAGAAATTCCTTGCATTTATGCTCAGAAATAGGTATTTTTTATTTCAAAGGATTGATATTCATTTGTATTCGGGAGCACACTCTTGCTTCTTTGTTTATTGCATATTCCCCCTTGGACAATTTTGGGGCATATGACTATTGTTGCATGGGAATCACCATACATTCTCATCTTCTTCTAAATTTTTTTGGCCTAGAAATAACTCTTTACTCAGGATTTCATTAACTGTTTGTAGCGGCATGGTAACTAGAACCTTCTAGTTCATAAATGTCATCTATTGACCTCCTCCTCTCGAGGATCCCTAGTATGTATTCTACTAATAAAATGACTTTCCTACACCATAGGCTTGTCTGGTCTACTTTGGAGGTGTTACTAGTTGTCATTTGATAATAACCAACTCGTTAGCAAAATTTTGCATGAGACTCTTCATGTTATTGATGTCCACTGCAACAGAGGAAGAGCCTGAAGTGCTTCTTGGCATTGATCAGACTATTTTCTGCACACACATCCAACTCATATGCATTAGGCAAGATATCCCCTCCCATGGATGTTATCACTACTGCAATATCCGAATTGAGAGCCTTTAGATAGAACATAAACACCATCATAGCTGGGGGTTGAGAAATTATAGGGATCCTTTGCTAGGTCTTGTAGAACCTAGTGTTGAAATTGATCATGGCCTCTTGAAGAACTCCCTTGATGGTGATTAGTTGTTGTAGCAATGTAGAATGATCTCCTTTCTCTTAGAAGAATTTGAACAACCTTTCTCTAAGTTGATCCCAGGAGATGATAGAACCCAAGGCCAAAGATTAATACCAATCTTGGGCCTTTCCTTTGAAAGAGGTAGCTAACAGCCTCAAAGCAATGTTTTCCTCCACTATGTTATGTACCCTACATAGCTCCGCTATATCTTGAAGGTGTCCAAAAGGGGGTTTTGAAATCTTCTCTAGAGAATTTTTGGATAGCCTTGAGGGAATTAGTGGGTATGGCAGTCCATACATCTAGGGGCATAGGTGTTTGTAGTGGAATACCACTATCCTAGGTTACAAAATTTATAGGAGCAAGGGTAGGTATATGAGCCATAGGGAAAATATTCCTATGAATCAGGTATATAGGTATCCTAATTTGGAAGGTTGTGCCTTTGGTTGGAGTAGATAAGGCTCTGAATATTGGGATCTTACTTCTCAATCTATTGCTCCTTATAAGTGATATAGAACCTATATGTCTTCTTCTCCCAAGTACTGAGGTAGGTAACTGGGAGTACTAGAAATGGCCTCTTGAAGATGCTCTTGTCTAGACTCTAGGCATGAAACTTCTAGTTTCTTTCCTTAGCCTAATTTAAGAAATATTTCTGACTTCTAATTAGGCATTCAAAGAACTTTAGGTCCCACCAAGCATGCTAGAAAAATAACTATTGATCATCAAAGCTTGTACCTCTTTGATAGTCTTATGGGAAATTCAATGAGTGGGAGACTAATTTTCACCTCATTGAATACCTCCAAGATTCTTATAGAAATACGAATCTTCGTTGGGTTTTGGAGAAAAGAGTAGAAGGAAATGTAAACTTTAAAAAAAATGGTGATGCACCAAAGCTCTTACAACATTTCAAACCCAACCATTCCTATGAGTGATAATTAGACACAGAACACCACAACCCTTCATTGTTGGAAAGAGAATGAACAACAAAGGCTAACAAGAGGAACAATGCAAACTTTCAAATCTTCCCACAGCCAGTGTTAATTAAGGTCCGATCAAACATAAATATTTCCAAGGTTAATAGAAAAATGTTTAGAAATCACATAAACTCTCTCTCCTAATACAACACAATCTAAAAAAAAACCTTCAGGAAATAAGAAAATTCCACTAACATAATCCATTTTCCACAAGTTATTACTCAACCATATAAGCCTATATCATGGAAATTAAAAACTTAAACTATTTGAATTCAACTTGCTTGACACAATGTTTCATTCAAAATGAAATCATAAAGAAGGAAAGCCTGATAAAGGCCATACATGCATAGTCTCAAAAATTTATTCCCAATAATTCATGCTTAAATAACAAATGAACTTTAAAATAGAGGTCAGATGCCAATCTGGTAATAGTTTCAGTATAAAATGATATAACATGCCAAACAAAAGTAGATATGCAACTCTAATTTTGAAAATAGTTCTTAAAACCTAAGAAAAATTAAAGAAACTATTCCTTAGAAAAGGAAACTACAACTCAGAATCCAACCCTTCACTTTTGTTGTTGCCTCTCATTTATAGTTTTAGAAAGAATAAAATGCCACCACAACACAAAAGTAATTACTCTTAGTTGTTGGCATTTGATAGCACATGATATGATCACAGATCTTCAATTAGGTAACAACAGTCTTTGCTCATCAATTCTCAACTACCGCATTAATGCTTTTTAGATATTTAACAAAGATAATTATCTGAAAATGACCAAATCTTATAGAATAGATTGACAAAATTTAGTTGACCAAACACATAACCTAGTGGCACCGACTCAAAGCTTCCATCCTGAAAACTAAAAAGGGCCAGCAAACTCTCACAAAATCCCAAAGTAGATCTCTTTACAAAAGCACAAACTACTTGCAATGAAGAGATGACCTATCAAACAGGTGGAAACTATCAAACTCATGAATATAGCTTCTTGAGAAAATCCCTGACGAGTTTACATGTGTCTCAACTCTCTCCCGAAAGGAAGGTGAAAAATGAAAGCCGCACAGCCACTACATGGCACATTGTGCCAAAAATAAAAAATGATCAAGGAAAAACAATCTTCACATATCTCACTCACACACTCCTATCTCTCTTCCCTCTACCCTTAACCCTCCAACCTCTACCCTTAACACTTAAATCCTCTACCCTCTACCCTTAAACCCTTAAACCATCTACCCTCTACCCTAATCCATAAACCTTCTACCCTCAACCCTAAACCCTTAAACCCTCTACCCTCTACACTCAACCCACAACCCTTAATCCCTCTACCCGTGAATCCTCAACCCTCTACCCTCAACCCTAAACCCTCTATCCTCTACCCTAAACCATTAAACCTTCTACCCTCTACCCTCAACCCTCATCCCACAACCCTATACCCTAAACCCAATACCCTAAACCATAAACCCTATAGGTCCTCAACCCTATATCCTTAATTCTCAACCCCCTACCCTCTACCCTCTATATCTCTCCCACTCTCTCCCTCTCTCTCAATCTATCCCTCCTACTCCCCCTCTCAAGTCTCTCTCTCTCACTCACTCAATCCTTTATCTCTCCTTAACCTTAACCTCCTACCTCTACCCTCCTTAACACTTAACTCTCTACCTTCTACCCTATATCTCTCTCTCCCACCTCCTCTCAAGTCTCTCCCTTTACCCTCTCCCTCACCGCCTCACCCCTCTATCTCTCCCCACCCCCAACACTTAAATCCTCACCCTCTACCCTTAAACCCCTTAAACCTCTACCCTAAACCATAAACCCTAAACCCTCTACCCTTAACCCTTAAATCCCTACCCCACCCTAAAACCCCCATTTGTCTCCCCATCCCTCTCTCATCCCCACCCTCCCCCACCCCAAACCCCACCCTTAGCCCACCACCCCAACCCCCCACCCCCACCCTAAACCCTAAAATCTCACCCCACCTCCCCATCCTCTCCCACCTCCCTCCCTCTCCCCTGCCCTCTCCCACCCCCCTCCCTCACCCCCTGCCCCTTTCTCTCTCACTCACTCCTATCTCTCTCCCCCTACCCTTAACCCATAACCCTCTACCCTCTATCTCTCTCCCACTCCCTCCCTCTCTCTCTACATCACCAGGAGACCCCATTTCTTGGACCCTAAATCCTCAACTCTAAACCCTTAAACCATTTATCATCTACCCTCAATTCTTGATTCTCAACCCTCAACCCTTAATCCCTCAGTCCTCAACCCTCAAACCCTAAACCCTCAACTTCAATACCCTCTACAATATATGTTGGACCCTCAACCCTAATCCTTCAACCATATGTACTCTCAACCATAATCCCTTTAACCTATACCTAGAACCCAATACCCTGAACCATCAACCCTATAGGTCCTCAACCCTATACCCTCAATTCTCAAACCTCTACCCTATACATTGTATCATCAACCCTCATATATCTTTTTCCCTTTGTCCTCTTCTCTCCTCTCTATCTCACTTACCCAACATCTCTCCCTCCACATCCCTCCCTCTCTGCCCTAATCCCTCAACCGTATACCCTCAGCCCTTAAACCCTTAAACAATCAAACCTAAACCCTAAACACAGAACCCTAAACCCTTAAACCCTAATTCCTTAAACCCTCTACTCTCTTCCCTAAACCCAATACCCTATACCCTATACCGTCAACCCTTAAACCCAAGTAAACTCTCTACCCTAATCACTCAACCCTCTTGACCATTAATCCCTCAACCCTCAACCCTCAACCCTTAAACCCTAATCCATCAACCCCTATACCTTATACCCTATACATTGGACCCTAAACAATAAGCCCCCAAAGATACACCCTCAATCCTCTACCCTCCACCTTAAACCCTCAACCCTAAACCCTTAAACCCTCTACCCTCTACCCTCAACCCTTTGCAATAAACCATCAACCATAAATTCTCAACTCTCAACCCTTAATCCCTCAATCCTCAACCCCCAAACCCTCAACCCTCAACCCCGATACCCTCTACCCTATACATTGGTCCCTCAACCCTAATCCTTCAACCATATATGCCCTCAACCATAATCTCTCAAACCTATACCCTAAACCCAATACCCTAAACCATCAACCCTATAGGTCCTCAACCCTATACCCTTAATTCTAAACCCTCTACCACATACATTTGATCCTCAACCCTCATATATCTTTGTCCCTCATCCTCTTCTCTCCTTCTCTCTATCTCACTTATCCCTCCATATTTCCCTCCATCCATCTTTCCCTCTCTACCCTAATCCCTCAACCATATACCCTCAACCCTTAAACCCTTAAAAACACAACCTTAAACCCTAAACTCTCAACCCTCAACCCTTAAATCCTTAAGCCCAAGTAAACTCTCTACCATAATCCCTCAACCCTCTTGACCCTTAATCCCTTAACCATAAACCCTTAAACCATCTACCCTCTAACCTATACATTAAAGTCTCAACCCTCAATTCTCATCCCTCAACCCTTAATCCCTCAATTCTCAACCCTCAAGCCCTAAACCCTCAGCCCTGATACCCTCTACCCTATACATTGGACACTCAACCCTAATCCTTCAACCATATGTACCCTCAACCCTATACCCTCAATCCTATAGGTTGTCAACCCTATACCCTCAATTCTCAACAATCTACCCTATACATTGGATCCTCATCCATCATATATCTATGTCCCTCCCTCCTCTTCTCTCCTTCTCTCTATCTCACTTCTCACTCCATCTCTCTATCCATCTATACCTCCCTCTCTACCCTAATCCATCAACCCTAAACCATCAACACGTAAGCCCTTAAATACTCAACCCTAAACCCTAAACCCTCAACCCTCAACCATTTAACCCAAAACCCTTAAACCCTCTACCCTTTACCCTCAACCCCTATACCCTCAACCCTAATCCCCCAACCCTATACCTTCAATCCTCTAACCTTAACCTTAAACCCTCAACCATCAACCTTTAAATCTTAAACCCTTAAACCCTCTACCCTATACCCTATACCCTCTACACTATATATTAAACCCTCAACCCTCAATTCTCAACCCTTAACCCTTAATCCAACAATCCTCAACCCTCAAACCCTAAACCCTCAACCTTGATACCCTTTACCCTATACATTGGATCCTCAACCATAATCCTTCAACCATATCCACCCTCAACCCTAATCCCTCAAACATATACCCTTAATTCAATACCCTAAAACATCAACCCTATAGGTCCTCAACCCTATAACCTCAATTCTCAATACTCTACCCTATACATTGGATCCTCAACCCTCATATAACTTTGTCCCTCCCTCTTCTTCTCTCCTCTCTATCTCACCTATTCATCCATCTCTCCCTCCATCAATCCCTCCCTCTCTACCCTAATCCCTCATCCATATACCCTCAACCCTTAAACCCTTAAACACTCAATCCTAAACCCTAAACCCTCAACCCTCAACCATTAAACTCGATACCCTCTACCCTCTACCCTCTACCCTCAACCCAATACCCAATACCCTCCACCCTCAACTTTCACCCCTCAACCCTTAAACCCTTAAACCCAAGCAAACTCTCTACCCTAATCCCTCAACCCTCTTGACCCTTAATCCCTCATCCCTCAACCATCAACCCTGAAACCCTAATCCCTCAACCCCTATACCCTCTACCCTATACATTGGACCCTCAACCCAAATCCACCAACCCTATACCCTCAATCCTCAACCCTCAAGCTTAAACCCTCAACCCTCAAAACTTAAACCTTAAACCCTCTACCCTCTACCCTATACCCTATACATTAAACCCTGAACCCTCAATTCTCAACCCTCAATCCTTAATCCCTCAATCCTCAACCCTCAAACCCTATACCCTCAAACCTGATACCCTCTATCCTTTATATTGGAACCTCAACCCTAATTCTTCAATGATATGTACCCTCAACCATAATCACTCAAACCTATACCCTCAACCCAATACCCTAAACCTTCAACCTATAGTTCATTAACCCTATACCCTCAATTCTCAACCCTCTACCCTATACATTGGATCCTCAACCCTCATATATCTTTGTCACTCCCTCATCTTCTCTCCTTCTCTCTATCTCATTTATCCCTTTATCTATCCCTCCATCCATCCCTCCCTCCCTACCCTAATCCCTCAATCGTATACCCTTAACCCTTAAACCCTTAAATACTCAACCCTAAACCCTAAACCCTCAACCCTTAAACCCTAAACCCTTAAACCCTCTACCCTCTACCTTCAACCTAATACCCTCTACCCTCTACCCTAATCCCTCAACCCTTAAACCCTTAAACCCAAGTAAACTCTCTACCGTAATCCCTCAACACTCTTGGCCCTTAATCCCTCAACCATTAAACCCTAATCTCTAAACTGCTATATGCTTTACCCATACATTTGACCCTCAACCTTAATCCCCTAACCCTATACCCTCAATCTTGTACCCTCGACCTTAAACCCTCAACCCTTAACCCTAAACCTTTAAACCCTTAACCCTCAAACCCTAAACCTTTAAACCCTCTACCCTTTACCTTCTACCTTATACATTAAACCCTCAACCCTCAATTCTTAGCCATCAACCCTTAATCCCTCAATCCTCAACCCTCAAACCCTAAATCCTCAACCCTGATACTCTCTACCCTATACATTGTACCCTCAACCCTAATCCTTTTACCATATGTACCCTCAACCATAATTCTTCAACCCTATACCCTCAACCCAATACCACAATCACTCAACCCTAAACCCTCAATTCGAAACCTTCTACCCTATACATTGGATCCTCAACCCTCATATATATCTTTCCCTTGCTCCTCTTCTCTCCTTCTCTCTATCTCACTTCACCCTCCATCTCTCTATCCATCCATCCATCCCTCTCTACCATAATCCCTCAACCATTAAACCCTTAAACAATCAACCCTCAACCCTCAACCCTTAAAACCTATACCCTCTACCTTCAACCCAATACCCTCTACCATCAACCCTAATCCCTCAACCCTTAAAATCAAGAATAATATATACCCTAATCCATAAACCCTAAACCATCAACCCTTAATCCCTCAACCCTTAAACCCTCTACCCTCTACCCTCTACCCTCAACACTCAACCCTCAACCCTTAAACCCTAATCCCTCAACCCCTATACCCTCTACTCTATACATTGGACCCTCAACCCTAATCCCTCAACCATACACCCTTCATCATCTACCCTCAACCCTTAACCATTTTACCCTCTACCTTCTACCCTATAAATTAAACCCTTAACCCTCAATTTTCAACCCTCAACCCTTAATCCCTCAACCCTCAACCCTTATACCCTCTACCCTTTACATTGGACCCTCAACCTAATCCTTCAGACATATACCCTCAAACCTATACCCTAAGCCCTCTACCCTCAACCCTAAA
>VDFB02063618.1:3050-30138 GCA_007258455.2 Sequoia sempervirens | reverse complement strand
TATATACATGAAATATAACTTAAAGTATAAGAAAGTAAATTTTCATATGTAAATGTCAACTTATACTTAAATGTTTATTTCATGTATATAGTGTCCCTAGCAAAGAAAGAGAAAATGAAAGATCTTAGAAAAATGCATTCCAAAAGTCATGAATTACATTTGGCGAGTGCCAAATTTGGCATTCTCCAAATTTGGTGAGTGCAATATGGCTTGTTATGGTTTTTTTTTTTTTGCAATTTGGCACAAAAATTATGTCGCAAATCCATGTACTTACCCCATGAATTCCATGATATGCAGAAAATGAACTCTTCTTGTAAATTTTCTTTTGTGTTATGGAGGGAAAGATATCAAGAAGGCTTGGAGAAGCCTTGACAAGGTCCTATTTTGATCAATACTAGAATATGTTTCTTTCTTTTGTGACAAAGGTATCTCTTGCTTAGTACAAGGTGTCATACATACAAAAGACTCTTTAGATTGTGAGATTTTGTAATCTCCTATAAAGGAGGGTGTATAATCTAGTGAATCCCAATCATTACTAAGATATGTGTTTGGAGATGCCCTAGGAGTGTTTTGTGTGATGACATTGATATAAAATGAATATTTTTGTGATTCTTTCATTTCTTTCGAGGGATAATAAGCAAGACCACTAGTTGTTTCTATTAGTTTAGGATGCACGAAGGTTAAAGTTATCTTAGAAGACTATTTTGTAATAGTGTTTGTATTGAGTAAAGGATTTTTTGATGCTTTTGCTTCTTTTGAGGGATAATAACCAAGACCACTAGTGGTTTCTTGTGTGTTAGTCTCTCTAAGGACACAAATTCCTTCTTCTGTAGCACCACATCCTTTTGCATTATAACCAAGTTGTTTCAAAAGTTTGTAATCTCTTCCATAAAGCTTTTCCATTTCTTTTGGATTTGGTGGTTGTTCATAATTTAATTCATAAAATTTTGTTGTGTAATTTGTTTCTTCTTCTAGAAGTGGTTGAAGTGCATGCTTTCAAAGGTTATTCTAAATGTTTTGTTGACATTACCGCTAGTCATTTTTCCTTTTAGACTCTTTAGTTACGATCTTGTATTCTCCCATGAATGTAGGTGTGAAATGTAGTGAAACCCAATCATCATCCAATAGCTTTGTGACATTTCTAATATTGTTCTCCTTTTGTTCCTATTGCACGGGTTCTACTTTTGAAGTTGGTATAAATATTTTCAAAGGACTTTCCTTTTCTTTCTTAGTGTGCAAACAACTTTCTAGTTGGGGATCAACTTTGATTGTGGGTAAGTGCAAAACGATGGGCGGCCAAAAGGGGACTTAGGTGGCCACTTTTTTCTGAAATTAGAAAATACTAACCTTGGACATGAAATTGAGGATAATTACACTCAAAATTTTGATATGCAAAAAAAACAAGGATCAAAGTACTTTGAGTCTACTTTCTAAAATACTAATTTATTTTGAAAATGGTTTAGATTAAGGGGTTCAAAAGAGGGGCGTACAAAAATTAGTGTTTTTTTGTTAGAAAACATAACATAGCAACTTTTGTATGTCCCTAACATGTTGAACTTTTTCTTAGTATTTTTAAAATCACTCCAGTGAGAAATTACCTAAAATTATGTAGTTGATGCATGATTTGTATGAATTCTTTTTAATGAATATTTGATTTTTTAATAATTTTCTAAGTGGAAATGTGCTAAGAAAAAGAATTTTTCCCATGCTACCCCTATAAATATTCTAAACTAATTGAATTTTTTTATATTTCTTTTTAAATTTGTAGAATGGAGTCTAGTTTCTAAAAATGTAATATATTTGAAATTTTAATGAACGATTAATTTATAATGAAAAAAACACCAAACACTACTTTTTTCAAAAAAAGAGACACACAAACAAAATAAATTATAGATGAAAGGCTTAACATTGTCAAAATGTGAAAAAATTACATGATTGGATAGATAGGAGAGAACGTAACATTACTCAGGTGTTCAATTTGTTCAACATTGAAACACATGCAATCCTGACAATGAGAATGAACTCGATTATGTGAAATATTGTAAAATTTTCAAAAAAATGTCTTTGGTCATTGGGAATTCCCTCCAAGCCTTTGGGTTGGTATTCGAAGGAAAATACCAAGCCTACGGCTTGGGGATTTCCAAATCAAGATATAACACGAGTGCATTATAATGCACTTGTGTTATATCGTAGTTTTCACATGGCTTTTTACGTTTGTGCAGGACATGTCTAGTAAGAAATAACATGAGTGCAATATAACACACTCATGTTATGTCTTGATTTATGTCAAATTGTACTATATTGAATGTAGTTTATATATTTGTATGTTTGTATGCACGTATATGCTTGTATGTCATCTATGTATGTATGCATGTATGAATGCATGTATATTGTGTGTATGTTGATATATATGTAAGATTATATATACATATGTACATTTATGGTTGTATGTATGTAGGATTGTATGTACATATGTATTATGCTTGTATGTATGTAAGTATGTATCTATTTATGTATGTATTTAGAGGGAGAATTTTAATAGAGAGAGAGATATAGTTGTCTAGGTAGGGTGGGAGGGAGAGAGTGAGGGAGTGACTTGAGAGAGAGAGAGTCTTGAGAGAGGGAGAGGGGGTGGAAGAGAGATGGAGTGGGAGAGAAGGGGTTGGAGTGGGAGGGAAAGAGGGAGAGAGAGAGAGATAGGGGATAGGAGAGAGAGAATTGAGGGAGAGGGAGAGAGAGAGAGGGAGGGGGAGAGAGAGAGGGAGAGAAAGAGAGAGTTATGTAGGTAGGCTACTAAAGGGAGAGGCTTGGGAGTGTGATGGGGGTGAGAGGCAGAGACTTGAGAGAGAGATAGGTAGTGAGAGGGAGTCTGAGAGAGAGGGAGTGGGAGAGAGAGGGAGTGTGAGAGTGAGAGACTTGAGAGAGGGAGAGGGTGTGGGAGAGAGTGACGAGAGAGGGAGAATAGATAGAGAGGGGTGGAGTGAGAGGGGCTTATTTAGGTAGGGTGGGAGGGATAGAGAGAGAGAGAGGGGGGTGGGAGGGAGAGACTTGAGAGAGAGCAAGAGAGAGGGAGTGGGAGAGAGAGAGACCTAAGAGAGAGAGGGGGTGGGAGGGAGAGATCTGAGAGAGAGGGAGAGAGAGGGAGTGGGAGGGAGAGGGAGTGATGGAGAGGTAGTGGGAGGGAGATAGAGAGATAGATAGAGGCAGTGTGAGAGGGTGTAGGGATTGATTGAGTTAGAGGTATGTAGAAAGAGGGAGAGAGAGGTGAGATGTATAGATAGAGAGAAAGGGATAGGGGTTTAAGGATTAGGGTGGAGGACCTATAGGGTTGATTGTTTAGGGTATTAGGGCTTAAGGGTTGAGGGTTGAGGGTAGATGGTAGAATGTTTAAGGGTTTAGGGTTAAAGGGTTTAGGATTGATGGTTTAGGGTTGAGGGTAGAGGGTTTAGGGTATAGGTTTGAGTGTATATGTTTGAAGGATTAGGTTGAAGGTCCAATGTAAAGGGTAGAGGGTATAAGGGTTGAGGGTTGAGGGATTAAGGGTTGAGGGTTGAGGGATTAAGGGTTGAGGGTTGAAAATTGAGGGTTAAGGGTTTAATGTATAGGGTAGAAGGTAGAGGGTAAAGGGTTTAAGGGTTGGGGTGAATGATGGAGAAGGAGTATATAGTTGAGGATTAGGGTTAGGGAGTCCAATATGTATATAGTAGAGAATTATAGGGGTTGAGGATTAAGGTTTAGGGTTGAGGTTGAGGATGAGTATTGTTGAGGAGTTGAGAGTAGAGAGGTAGAGGAGTTTAAAAGGAGTTGAAACGATTAAGGTTGATGGTTTTAGGAGTTTATGGATTAGGGTAGATATTTTTCTAGCAGAGTTTAAGGGTTGAGGATTAGGGTTGATGGTAGAGGGTATTGGGTTGAAGGTAGAGAATTATAAGTTTAAGGGTTGAAGGTTAAGGTTGATTGTTTAGGAGTTTTAGGAGTTTGAGATTATAGGTAGAAGGGATGGATGGATGGATAGAGATGGAGAATTGAAGTGAGATAGAGAAAAGAGAGAGGATCAAAGGGAAAGATATATATATATGAGGGTTGGGGATCAATGTATAGGAGTAGAGGTTTTAGAATTGAGGGTATAGGGTTGAGTGATTGTGGTATTCGGTTGAGGGTATAGGGTTGAAGGATTATGGTTGAGGGTACATATGGTAAAAGGATTAGGGTTGAGGGTACAATGTATAGGGTAGAGAGTATCAGGGTTGATGATTTAGGGTTTGAGGGTTGAAGATTGAAGGATTAAGGGTTGATGGCTAAGAATTGAGGGTTGAGAGTTTAATGTATAAGGTAGAAGGTAAAGGGTAGAGGGTTTAAAGGTTTAGGGTTTGAGGGTTAAGGGTTTAAAGGTATAGGGTTTAAGGGTTGAGAGTTTAAGGTCGAGGGTACAAGATTGAGGGTATAGGGTTAGGGGATTAAGGTTGAGGGTCAAATTTATGGGTAAAGCATATAGCAGTTGAGAGATTAGGGTTTAATGGTTGAGGGATTAAGGGCCAAGAGGGTTGAGGGATTACGATAGAGAGTTTACTTGGGTTTAAGGGTTGAGGGATTAGGGTTGAGGGTAGAGGGTATTGGGTTGAAGGTAGAGGGTAGATGATTTAAGGGTTTAGGGTTTAAGGGTTGAGGGTTTAGGGTTTAGGGTTGAGTATTTAAGGGTTTAAGGGTTAAGGGTATACTATTGAGGGATTAGGGTAGAGAGGGATGGATGGATGGAGGGAGAGATAGAGGGATAAATGAGATAGAGAGAAGGAGAGAAGAGGAGGGAGTGACAAAGATATACGAGGGTAGAGGGTTGAGGACCTATAGGTTTAAAGTTTATGGTATTGGGTTGAGGGTATAGGTTTGAGTGATTATGGTTGAGGGTACATATCATTGAAGCATTAGGGTTGAGGTTCCAATATAAAGGATAGAGGGTATCAGGTTTGAGGGTATAGGGTTTGAGGGTTGATGATTGAGGGATTAAGGATCGAGGGTTGAGAATTGAGGGTTCAAGGTTTAATGTATAGGGTATAGGGTAGAGGGTAGAGGGTTTAAGGGTTTAGGGTTTAAGTTTTGAGGGTTGAGGGTTTAAGCTTGAGGGTTGAGGATTGAGGGTATAGGGTTGGTGGATTTGGGTTGAGGGTCCAATGTATAGGGTAGAGGGTATAGGGGTTGAGGGATTAGGGTTTTAGGGTTGATGGTTGAGGGTTGAGGGATTAAGGGTCAAGAGGGTTGAGGGATTAGGGTAGAGAGATTACTTGGGCGTAAGGGTTTAAGGGCTGAGGGGTGAAAGTTGAGGGTGGAGGGTATTGGGTTGAGGGTAGAGGGTAGAGGGTAGAGGGTATAGAGTTTAATGGTTGAGGGTTGAGGGTGAGGGTTTAGGATTGAGTGTTTAAGGGTTTAAGGGTTGAGGGTATATGATTGAGGAATTAGGGTAGAGAGGGAGGGATTGTTGGAGGGAGAGATGGATGAATAGGTGAGATAGAGAGGAGAGAAGAGGAGGGAGGGACAAAGATATATGAGGGTTGAGGATCTAATGTATAGGGTAGAGTATTGAGAATTGAGGTTATAGGGTTGAGGACCTATAGGGTTGATGTTTTAGGGTATTGGGTTAAGGGTATATGTTTGAGGGATTGGGGTTGAGGGTGGATATGGTTGAAGGATTGTGGTTGAGGATCCAATGTATAGGGTAGAGGGTATCGAGGTTGAGGGTTTAGGGTTTGAGGGTTGAGGATTTTTGGATTAAGGGTTAAGGGTTGAGAATTGAGGGTTGAGGGTTTAACATTAAGGTTAGAGGATTGAAGGTATAGGGTTGAGGTTCCAATGTATAGGGTAGATGGTATAGTGGTTGAGGGATTAGGGATTAAGGGTTGAGAGTTGGGGGATTAGGGTAGAGTTTTTACTTGGGTTTAAGCATTCAAGGGTTGATGGATTAGGGTTGAGGGTAGAGGGTATTGGGTTGAGGGTAAAGGGTAGAGGGTTTAAGGTTTTTGGGTTTAATGGTCGAGGGTTGAGGGTTTAGGGTTTAGGGTTGAGTGTTTAAGGGCTTACGTGTTGATGGTTTAGGGTAGAGAGGGAGGTATAGATGGATAGAGAGATGGAGGGAGAAGTGAGATAGAGAGAAGGAGAGAAGAGGAGGGAGGGACATAGATATATGATGGATGAGGATCCAATGTATAAGGTAGAGGGTTGAGAATTGAAGGTATAGGTTTGACAACCTATAGGATTGAGGGTATAGGGTTGAGGTACACATATGGTTGAAAGGATTAGGGTTGAGTGTCAATGTATAGGGTAGAATTTATAGGGGCTGGTTAGGGCTTGAGGTTGAGGATTGAGGATTAAGGGTTAAGGGATGAGGAGGTGAAGGTTGAGGGTTTGTATGTATAGAATTACTAGAGGTAGAGGGAGTTTAATGGTTGAGGTTTGAGAGTTTATGGATTTAAGATATAGAGGATTAGGTTTGAGGAGTCAATGTATAGAATTTATATGATATAGGGGTTGAGGGATTAGGGTTTAGGGTTGAGTAGTTAAGGTTAAAAAAGAGGGTCAAGAGGGTTGAGGGATTGAGGGGTAGAGAGTTTACTTGGGTTTAAGGATTTAAGGGTTGAGGTTTGAGGTTTAGGGTTTAAGGTTGTGTTTTTAAGGATTTAAGGGTTGAGGGTATACGGTTGAGGGACTAGGGTAGAGAGGGAAGGATGGATGGAGGGAAATATGGAGGGATAAGTGAGATAGAGAGAACGAGAGAAGAGGATGGAGGGACAAAGATATATGAGGGTTAAGGATCAAATGTATGGGGTAGAGGGTTTAGAATTAAGGATATAGGGTTGAGGACCTATAGGGTTGATGGTTTAGGGTATAGGTTTGAGGGATTACGGTTGAGGGCATATATGGTTGAAGGATTACGGTTGAGGGACTAATGTATAGGGTAGAGGGTATAGGGGTTGAGGGTTGAGGGTTTGGGGGTTGAGGATTGAGGGATTAAGGGTTGAGAGTTGAGAATTTATGGTTGATGGTTTATTGCATAGGGTAGAGGGTAGAGGGTAGAGGGTTTAAGGTGGAGGATAGAGGATTGAGGGTGTACCTTTGGGGGCTTATGGTTTAGGGTCCAATGTATAGGGTATATGGTATAGGGGTTGAGGTATTATGGTTTAAGGGTTGAGGGTTAAGGGTTGAGGGATTAATGGTCAAGAGGGTTGAGTGATTAGGGTAGAGAGTTTACTTGGGTTTAAGGGTTTAAGGGTTGATGGTTTAAGGGTTGAATGATTAGGGTTGAGGGTATAGGGTATTGGGTTTAGGGTAGAGAGTAGAGGGTTTAAGGGTTTAGGGTTCAGTGTTTAGGGTTTAGGTTTGAGCATTTAAGAGTTTAAGGGCTGAGGGTATACGGTTGAGGGATTAGGCCAGAGAGGGAGGGATGTGGAGGGAGTGATGTTGGGATAAGTGAGATAGAGAGGAGAGAAGAGGACGAAGGGAAAAAGATATATGAGGGTTGATAATCCAATGTATAGGGTGGAGGTTTGAGAATTGAGGGTATATGGTTGAGCACCTATAGGGTTGATGGTTCAGGGTATTGGGTTCTGGGTATAGGTTAAAGGGATTATGGTTGAGGCTACATATGGTTGAAGGATTAGGGTTGAGGGTCCAACACATAGTGTAGAGGGTATTGAGGTTGAGGGTTTAGGGTTTGAGGGTTGAGGACTGAGGGATTAAGGGTTGAGGGTTGAGAATCAAGAATTGCTGGTAGATAATAAATTGTTTAAGGGTTTAGAGTTGAGGATTTAGGGTCCAAGAAATGGGGTCTCTTGGTAATGTAGAGAGAGAGAGAGGGAGGGAGTGGGAGAGAGATAAATGGTAGAGGGTTATGGGTTAAGGGTAGGGGGAGAGAGATAGGAGTGCGTGAGAGAGAGAGAGACTTGAGAGAGTGAGAGGGGGTAGGAGTGAGATACTTGAGAGAGAGGGGGAGGGAGTGGGAGAGAGATAGAGGGTAGAGGGTAGAGGGTTTAAGTGTTTAAGGGTAGAGGGTAGAGGATTTAAGTGTTAAGGGTAGAGGGCAGATGTTTAAGGGTAGAGGGGAGAGAGATAGGATGAGTGAGTGAGTGAGTGAGAGAGGGAGGGATGGGGAGACAAATATAGGGTAGATGGTAGAGGGTTGAAGGGTAGAGGGTAGAGGATTTAAGGGTTAAGGGTATAGGGTTTAGGTTTTAGGGTTGAGAGTTGAGGTAGAGGGTTTAGGGTTTAGGGTTTAGGGTAGAGGGTAGAGGGTTTAAGGGTTTAAGGGTAGAGGGTAGAGGATTTAAGTGTTAAGGGTAGAAGGGAGAGATATAGGAGTAAGTGAGTGAGGGAGAGGGGGTAGGGGGAGAGACTTGAGAGAGAGAGGAGGGAGTGGGAGAGAGATAAAGGGTAGAAGGTAGAGGATTAAGTGTTAAGGGTAGAGGGTAGAGGGTTAAGGGTAGAGGGGAGAGAGATAGAAGGACTGAGTGAGTGAGAGAGAGAGACCTGAGAGAGAGAGGGGGGTAGGAGGGATAGAATTGAGAGAGAGAGGGAGGGAGTGGGAAAGATATAGAGGGTAGAGGGTAGGGGGTTGAGAATTGAGGGTATAGGGTTGAGGACCTATAGGGTTTATGGTTTAGGGTATTGGGTTGAGGGAATAGGGTTGTGGGATTAGGGTTGAGGGTAGAGGGTAGAAGGTTTAAGGGTTTAGGGTAGAGGATAGAGGGTTTAGGGTTGAGGGTAGAGGTTTGAGGGTTTAAGGGTAGAGGGATTAAGGGTTGTGGGTTGAGTGTAGAGGGTAGAGGGTTTAAGGGTTTAGGGTTTAGGGTTGAGGGTAGAAGGTTTATGGATTAGGGTAGAGGGTAGATGGTTTAATGGTTTAATGGTAGAGGCTAGAGGATTTAAGTGTTAAGGGTAGAGGTTAGAGGGTTAAGGGTAGAGGGAAGAGAGATAGGAGTGTGTGAGTGAGATATGTGAAGATTTTTTTTTGTTGATCATTTTTTATTTTTTGCACAATGTGCCACGTAGTGGCTATGCGGCTTTCATTTTTCACCTTCCTTTCAGGAGAGAGTTGAGACACATGTAAACTCATCAGGGATTTTCTCAAGAAGCTATATTCATGAGTTTGATAGTTTCCACCTATTTGATAGGTCATCTCTTCACTACAAGTAGTTTTTGCTTTTGTAAAGAGATCTATTTTGGGATTTTGTGAGAGTTTGTTGGCCCTTTTTAGTTTTCAGGATGGAAGCTTTGAGTCGGTGCCACTAGGTTATGTGTCTATTCAATTGAATTTTGTCAATCTATTCTCTAAGATTTGATCATTTTCAGATAATTATCTTTGTTAAATATCTAAAAAGCATTAATGTGGTAGTTGAGAATTGATGAGCAAAGACTGTTGTTACCTAACTGAAGATCTGTGATCATATCATGTGCTATCAAATGCTAACAACTAGGAGTAATTACTTTTGTGTTGTGGTGGCATTTTATTCTTTCTACAACTATAAATGAGAGGCAACAATAGAAGTGAAGGGTTGGATTCTGAGTTGTAGTTTCCTTTTCTGAGGAACAGTTTCTTTAGTTTTTCTTAGGTTTTAAGAACTATTTTCAGAATTAGAGTTGCATATCTACTTTTGTTTGGCATGTTATATCATTTTATACTGAAACTATTACCAGATTGGCATTCGACCTCTATTTTAAAGTTCATTTGATATTTAAGCATGAATTATTGGGAAGAAATTTTTGAGACTATGCATGTATGGCCTTTATCAAGTTTTCCTTCTTTATGATTTCATTTTGAATGAAACATTGTGTCAAGCAAGTTGAATTGAAATAGTTTAAGTTGTTAATTTCCATGATATAGGATTATATGGTTGAGTAATAACTTGTGGAAAATGGATTATGTCAGTGGACTTTTCTTATTTCCTAAAGGTTTTTTTTTAGATTGTGTTGTATTAGGAGAGAGAGTTTATGTGATTTCTAAACATTTTTCTATTAAACTTAGAAATATTTATGTTTGATCAGACCTTAATTAAAACCACTTGTGGGAAGATTTGAAAGTCTGCATTGTGCCTCTTGTTAGCCTTTGTTGTTCATTCTCTTTCCAACAATGAAGGGTTGTGGTGTTCTATGTCTAATTATCACTCATAGGAATGATTGGGTTTGAAATGTTGTAAGAGCTTTGGTGCATCACCATTTTTATTTTTTAAGTTTACATTTCCTTCTACTCTTTTCTCCAAAACCCAACGAAGATTCATATTTCTATAAGAATCTTGGAGGTATTCAATGAGGTGAAAATTAGTCTCCCACTCATTGAATTTCCCATAAGACTATCCGAGAGTTACAAGCTTTGATGATCATTAGTTATTTTTCTAGCATGCTTGGTGGGACCTAAAGTTCTTTGAATGCCTAATTAGAAGTCAAAAATATTTCTTAAATTAGGCTAAGGAAAGAAACTGGAAGTTTCATGCCTAGAGTCTAGACAGGAGCATCTTCAAGAGGCCATTTCTAGTACTCCCAGTTACCTACCTCGGTACTTGGGAGAAGAAGACATAGGTTCTATATCACTTATAAGGAGAAATAGATTGAGAAGAGCCCAATATTTAGATCCTTATCTACTCCAACCAAAGGCACAACCTTCCAAATCAAGATACCTATATACCTGATTCATAGGAATCTTTTCCCTATGGCTCATATACCTACCCTTGCTCCTATAAATTTTGTAACCTAGGATAGTGGTATTCCACTACAAACACCTATGCCCCTAGATGTATGGACTGCCATAACCACTAATTCCCTCAATGCTATCCAAAAATTCTCTAGAGAAGATTTCAAAACCCCCTCTGGACACCTTCAAGATATAGCAGAGGTATGTAGGGTACATAACATAGCAGAGGAAAACATCACTTTGAGGCTGTTAGCTGCCTCTTTCAAAGGAAAGGCCCAAGATTGGTATTAATCTTTGGACTTGGGTTCTATCATCTCCTGGGATCAGCTTAGAGAAAGGTTGTTCAAATTCTTCTAAGAGAAAGGAGATCATTCTACATTGCTGCAACAACTAATCACCATCAAGGGAGTTCTTCAAGAGGCCATGATCAATTTCAACACTAGGTTCTACAAGACCTAGCAAAGGATCCCTATAATTTCTCAACCCCACCTATGATGGTGTTTATGTTCTATCTAAAGGCTCTCAATTCAGATATTGCAGTAGTGATAACATCCATGGGAGGGGATATCTTGCCTAATGCATATGAGTTGGATGTGTGTGCAGAAAATAGTCTGATCAATGCCAAGAAGCTTTTGCCATGACCTCTGATGTATGCATTTGTAAAAATATTTAGTGGTCCTTGGGAAGAAGTTATTTTGAACTCTTGTACTACACAAATGATGTTAGTTATGCCATAGTCTATGTATGTGTACTCCACAGCCAAGACAAGCACATTAGGCGCTTCCTCTATTGTAATGGACATCAATTACATGAAGAGTCTCATGCAAAATTTTGCTAACGAGTTGGTTATTATCAAATGACAACAAGTAACACCTCCAAAGTAGACCAGACAAGCCTATGGCATAGGAAAGTCATTTTATCAATAGAATACATACTAGGGATCCTCGAGAGGAGTTTAATAGATGACATCTATGAACTAGAAGGTTCCAATCACCATGCCACTACAAAAAATTAATGAAATCCTGAGTAAAGAGTTATTTCTAGGCCAAAACAATTTGGAAGAAGACGAGAATGTATGGTGCTTCCCATGCAACAATAGTCATATGCCCCAAAAATTTCCAAGGGGGAATATGCAATAAACAAAGAAGCAAGAGCATGCTCCTGAATACAAATGAATATCAATCCTTTCAAATAGAAAATACCTATTTATGAGCATAAATGCAAGGAATGTCTTTAGATCAGGAGCTAGATATTGTTCCCAACAAAGCACTATTTTCATGGATGGAAGTAGATGTCATGTTTGTGAATGAAGCTCTAATGACTAGCACTCCACAAGTACAGTCATATTACAACACAAGATCCAAAAGAAGACTCAGAGGAGAATACGTGCAACAAGCTTTGCCACACCCACAACCACGAAAACCACCACCATAAGAAAAGTAGCCTTTTTTTCCCACTATTCAACCTACTCCTCAGCCACACACTTTGTCGTTCCTAGAAAAGGAGATGAAAAAAACACTGAGCCCATTCATGATGGAAAATTTTCTTTTTAAAGCCATAGGAACACCACCATTCAAGCACAAGAACCAACCAGTTGGAATGATTAATGTGGTGAAGCAATTGAAAAAGGTTTCTGCCAATGTATCTCTGTGGGATGTCATATATATCCCTGAACAAAGGCCATTACTTTGAGAAGAATTAAAGAAAGGAGAAAAAATATTGTAGAAAGATGCAACTCAGTCATGTGGCAAAAGAAAAGAAAAAAGATCTACATCAGACCCTCAAGCTCTTAAAGCAACATCTTATGCAAAAAATGTGGGAAATGCAAAAGACAAAAATGTAATCAAGCCAAATCCCACACCCTTCTTAGCACTTATTGTGGGAGATGATATTTTGCATAATAACATGATTGATTCGAGGGCTAGCATAATAGTCATGCCAAAACAAGTGGTTGATGCCCTAAAACTTAATCATGATCCCCTTGAGAAAGGAATCATGAAACTAGATGGGGAGCAAGTTTTGACTATTGGTCGGATAAAAGATGTATATCTAACCCTCTTCTCATGTGCAAGCCAAGTAGTCACCCAATAAATAGTAGTGATTGATATTCCCTCAATCCTCAGAATGTGTCTTTCAAGAGATTTTATTACAAATCTTGGAAGATACTTAGTGCTCGACTAGTCCCACCTAATATTGCAAATGAAGCACAGGACAGAGATGAAGATTTTCTCCAAATATTTGCATCTTGAACACATAGTGGACAATGCAGTCCTATGCTTTAAAACGACACATACCTCCATCTCTCAACAAGAGAGATATTGTGTATAAATGCTGGAAGATGATGAAGACACACGTGATCAGACTCTTGAAGAGGTGCTAATTAACCAATTCATCGATTTCGACCCATTTCAAAACATTCATGTGCAATAGGGCTAGGAACCTATGTGATTTTTGACGATAATCAATTCCTTCCAAAATTGATGAAGGATCAGGAGGAATATGATGATCTGAGTGATAATTTTCTATCGACCTTATATTTTGATGGTGCAAAATACAAAGTTGTCTCTGGAGCGAGTGTCTAACTAGTGTTTCCAATAGGATCGAAAACCCTCAAAGCTTACAATTTTCAATTCTCATGCTCAAATAATGATGCAAAATATGAGGCCTTGGTCCATTTTCTGGCCCTTGTAGAATACATGGGCATAAAGAAAATACAAGCTTTTAGAGATTCAAAGTTAGTGGTGAGCTAGGTCCATGGGCAAGTAGCCACAAAGAACACAATAATAAAGTCGTATAGAAATTAGACCTAGGATGTGATTGAGAGTTTTGAAGTCTTCAATATACAAGTTATTCCTTGATCTTAGAATGATTTCACTAATTGGATAACCTCTATTGGTTCACAATTTCAACCGGTTTCTGATTCAGCCAAGTAAATTGCAATACAAGTCATCGTCTGACCCAAAATCCATAACAATGATCAAAACAGTAAGATTTTGATGATGACATCTAGATTTTTGCCTTTATATAGAGATCAGGAGTAGTTTTAGACCATTTACAACTAGGAGAAAAATTTCTTGAAGAACAGGTTATCCAAGTAAAAGGCAATAGGCTTCCTCGAGTATTGATTTCCCTTGAAAATCTCTTCTATTGTGAAGAGCTAGGGATTATGAAGAGCTTGATGTTGGAAGTGGCATAAAGTTAAAGTTCAGAAGGGAAGTTCCCCATAAGGACAAGCAAATTCTGAAAGATCTAAGTTTCAAATAGGACAGAGTTATTTCCTGGACCTATGATGATCTTAGAGGGTATGACTTTGGTATAATTCAACATACCATTGACTTGGTGGAAGGATCCAATCCTATTTGGAATAAACAAAGGCTAGTCATCCCAAAGGTCAAATATTTGATGGTGTAGGAGCTCACCAAATTGGTCGAGTCAAAGATCATATCTCTGATTAAGCATTCTACCTGGGTGTCAAATCTAGTACCAATTTTGAAGATGAATGGAAATATTAGGCTTTGTGTTGATTTCTGAGATTTGAATAAAGCCTCTCTAAAATACCATTACCCCTTGTGATTGATGGAGAAGATCATGTAGATTGTGGCTGAATCAGAGATGTTTTCATTGTTGGATGGTTTCTTAGGATATAACCAAATATATGTAAAGAAAGATGACCAACATAAGACAACGTTTACCACCAAGTGGGGAATGTTTGCATACTCAAAAATGCCATTTAGACTTTCAAATACTGGTGTGACTTTTCAGCGAGCAATGGATATTTCTTTCAAGGGATTAATCAATCTAATTATCTTAATATATCTAGATGACCCAATAGTCTTTTCAAAATTGAAAGATGATCAATTTGATCATCTAGAGAAGGGTTTCTATAAATTTCAACAATTCAAAATTTCTTTGAATCTCAAATAATGTGTTTTTGGAGTTCCTTAAGGTAAGCTACTTGGTTTTGTAGTTTTAGAGGAGGGAGTAGCAATAGACCCAAAAAGGGTTAGATCTATAATGGAATTACCACTACCAGTAAATCAGAAGGGACTATAATATTTTTTGGGAAAGATGAACTTTTCCAATGGGTTGATATCATATTTCTTAAGCATTGCAAGACTGATCATGCCAATGCTTAAGAAGAACATGATTTTCAAATGGACCCCCAAGGGAAAGGTAGCTTTTGAGTAGTTAAATATGGCCATCTCTACTGCTCTAGTATTGGCTAACCCTGAATTTTCCAAAGACTTTCTACTCTATGTGTACAGTGGCGAACATAGCATAGCTTCAGTGCTCACTCAGAAGTGTTAGAGAGATAATGGAGAGAATCTAATTGCATTTCAATCAAGGAACCTTAAAGGTTATGAGACTAGGTATAATTTGGTAGAGAAGTAGGCTTTTTCCAATGTTAAAAGCTTAAATAAGTTCCAACGCTTGGTGTCGACCAATAAGATCACTATCCTCGTTGCACATCCTACTGTGAGGGAGTATATCACAGAAGGTGATATAACAAAAAAAGGGTAAATTGGATCACCAAGATCCTAGAGTATAATGTGGACACTAGACCAACCAAGCTAGTTCAAGGAAGAGGTATGTGCAAATACATTGCACAAGAATAAAGTTTTATAGTTAAAAAGGAGATCAGTCAGGTGTATTCAAACCAATGTGAGTTTAATGAATTTTGGGTGGTTGATCAAACATAGTATATGAAAAACGGGCACTAACTGACTAGCCTTACATCCCATAAAAGGAAATAATACCAATTGCAAGGCACTAGGTATGTATTAATTGAAGGTGTATTTTTAAAGAGAAATTATTATGGTGTCTTGCTCCGATGTTTAGACAAGTTGTAGGCAAAAAGAGTTCTCAATGAATTCCATCATAGTCCTGAGGGTGAAAATTTCTTCACCAAGACTACCACTTTAAAGATAATGTGAGCAGGATATTATTGGCTCTCTATGTTTTCCAAAGCACATCATATGGTGCAAAAGTGTACGTAGTGCCAATTCTTTGTTGGAAAAAGAAAGAGTGTCGCTTTGCCCTTGAGCCCAATTGTAACTGAGGAGCCCTTTGCTCAATGTGGTTTGGATTTTATTAGAATGATAAATCCTATTTCTAGTACTGGGAACAAGTGGATCCTCATAGCGACGAACTAATTCACAAGGTGGATGGATGTCATATCCCTAAAAAATGCTAAAGAGGTATAAATTCTCAATTTCCTTTAAGAATTGGTAGCCAGATTTGGCCCACCCAAAACCATCATATACAAAAATGCTTGATCTTTTGTGGGATGAGGGATATCTGATTTTGCTATCAAACATGGTATTTTCATTAAAACTTCATCGAATTACTACCCATAAGGAAATGGGTTGGTAAATTCGACCAACAAAAACTTAATTAGCTTAATCAAGCGTATTGGGTCAAAACAACAAAAAGTATTGGCACAAGCACCTGTGAGCTGCTCTATAGGAAGACAAGATTACTCCCAAGCAAATTCTGAAGACCTCCCGTTATGAATTGGTGTATGGAAAAGAGGTAGTGTTACTTGTTTCCATACAAATTTCAGCCTTACAACTACTGAAAGCCCTAGAAATTGAAAAAATTGGTGGAATGGAAGTACAGTTGGTGGAAATCCTCAAATTAGAAGAAGAAAAAGAAAAAGCTTATGAATCCATTATCAACCATCAAAAAACAATAAGGTGATGGTTGGATAAAAATACCTCTAACCTAGAATTTAGACAGGGGTGCCTAGTGCTAAAGTATGATGAGCATACTATGAAACCAAGGCAACACAAAATTTGAAGTGCTATGGAAGGGACCCTTCTGAATTAGCGCGTGCAAGGAAAATAATTCATATGAACTTGAAGATATAGAAGGAAACACATTAGATATACTAATGAATGGTATTTTTCTGTAGTTATTCCATTAAAATACAATGTTCTATAAATTTTTTAATAGTTATGTACCATATATTAAAAAAAATGTAAATACATTTTCAAATTTGAGAATATGCCATTGAGTATAAAAAAAAGAAGTGAAAAGTTTGTATTATATTATATTCATCAAAAATTTACAATGTAATACAAAGCTCGAGGCTCAAACTTAAACATAAGGCTCCCTTGAGAAAACCCAAAAAATGTTATAAAGAAAAAAGATTCAAAAAGGAGGCAACATGCAAAAAACATTAAAGAAAAGCCTCCAATTGTTGTCTAGGAAGCCAAAAGGGCTCATCATCGGGTTCTTCTTCTTCTTTGTTTTCTTCTCTATCAAAATGAAAAAAGGGGCTAAAAACACAAAAAATGTGTGATCCACATGATGTAGACCAAAGGGCTACTCGATGTGGCTCTACACTAGAAACTCAAAGTGCTTCCTCTAGATGAGCCACAAAATAGGCTCTACGCCATACTCCTGTAGTAGGTAGGTGGCCGCCGGTTGAGAAGAGCAATGGTGCATCTCAAGGTCCATGGTCCAAAAGTCATAATGGAAGGGCAACCAGGACACGTCTATCCCAAAGTCTATGTGCATGTAGAGATCCATGGTACTTGGCATACCAATGCTAGGGATAACCACTTGCACTATCACACAAGCCCTTCCATCAGTGCAACATTGAATATCTAGCGACACAATTCAATTATCATGGGTTTGGAAATATTCAGGTCAAGTAGCAAGGCCACAAAGTAGGAGAGAACATTGCAGTTGCTCTAGAGCTAGTTCTCATTGTTAATGTAGTCTTGGCTAACTACCCACCTAAGCGTAACCAAGGAAAGGTGGTCGTACCTCTTCACCTATTGCTTAATTCTATCACTAGTGACCTCTCCCACAAAGTAGTATTGTGGCCTTTGTGGGAGAAGCTGAATAGGACTGCCTAAGCCAGCTAACATTATAAGAAAGCAGCAAATTGTGGTGGAATGAGAGACAATAGAAAGCTTGCTAGACTTAAAAGGCTATATTTTTGAATGAATATGGCATAAGGTGGCATAACTATATATAGAAAAGATAAGTCAACAAACCCAACCAATGGAAGGTCTACTTTTGGCTGAACAACAACGGGAAAATATCAAAGAAAAATGGAGGAAGGTATATAAATCATATGGAGAATCTAACAGAAGGCCTTAAGAAATAAATTTGGGTGTTGGGAGTAAATGCTCTTGTATGCTGATTGTTGATGTGTGCCCTTTGCCATCATCAACACCAACCAACTTACTAATGTTAAAAGACATGGATTAATGTGCTAATCTTTGAAAAAATAATGGTCACATCTTTTCAAAGGTACCTTGCATCACTTTAGCACATTTCACATAGCAAAAAGCATGCATTCCAATGCAATGAGTTTATTTGTAAAAGAGGTAGCAAGGATAATGTACTAATTTTTTTCTCATGGTGTTTTTCAGCATTCCCAAGGGATATAGATATCCAATCCACACGTATTTCCTTGGTAGTAGCAGTTAATGGAATGACAATAATTGTGTAGCCTTAACTGCATGTACAAGTGAGGAAATTAATTACACTCAAAAGGAGATTTTTCCAAAGAAGGAAAAGGAAAGTGGAATTTTTTATTAAGGAAACTCTCTGCAACTTCCTAATATAGCCATGGTAGAGCCATCAACCTCTGGTAGAAAAGTTGTAGCTTCAAGTAGAAGGCCTAGTTAAGTCAATTTTTTTGGGTGGAGCTCATTCACCAATGCTCCAACACTTGAGGAGAAGCCATTCAAATTCTATAGAAAGGTGCAACCGGATAGAGGCATCCCAAGAGAGGCAGTGCTAGATATCGCCAACAATGTTTTTGACCCTAGGTCATCAGCTAACCCTAAAACTTTTAGGGTGGATGTGTTTCAAATAATGGTGGAGCTTGAACCATTTGAGGGTTTTTATTTTGAGTCTAGAATTGTGGTATGTCGTAGTTCATACTACTTGTCGTACACCCATGCCTAGACCTAGTTGAAACATGTTCCAGAAGATTCAACAAAAGGACAAAAGCCATTGAGGGTAGCAAGATCAAAGTTACCATTTCTGCTAAAGCCATATGGGATATGTTGTGTATCCCAACAACTTAGGGCACTGAACACTTTGATGAAGAAAAAATGGACATCTACAGGAAAGAAATGGCTAGGAAAACAAGTTTCTATGAGGATGAAGCAAAGGAAAGGCCAAAGAAAGGTCATCTTTCTTTTTCCTTTTCACGCAAGAAATTCAAGAAAGATACTCAGTCCATGTTCTTAATGTTGGCTTGGGTTTTCAGCCATGACAATGATGAGGAAGTTCATCCTTTTCAATTGGGCCTAAATTTTGTGCTCAAAAGGGATTTAAAGAACTAGAGTTACTATGATTTTGCTAAGGTGATAGCTGGAAATATGCTAGAGAAATTGAAGAATTACAGTACTCAGTCTAAATCAGGTATTCTTCTTTCTTGGAACATTTAGTTTTGCATCAAAATTATAAGTGGCTAGAGAAAAATATATTGGTGTCTAGGCTGGATGTAAGGGGTTGTCTTCAGCCAGTTTCTATATGGACCCATGTAATTTTGAAAATAGCGGATTATTACTGACTTGTAGATCATTTTCTAAGACTAGTGCTTCAAGATTTATTGCCATGCCCTATTGGCCATTTCTCTCCTGAAGTCACACAATGGATGGAAGATCCACTGACGCCCTAGATTTCATGATTTTTCGCGAGAGCCTTTCTGACTCCCTAGATTTGTAACAAAAAGAGTTTTCACATTGGAGGCATGTCATTAAGAAACCTTTGTTGACAATGTCTATGGCGCTAAAAGAAACAATTTTTTTTTTTTGTTCCCCTCTCAATTTCTAATAGTCAGGGAATGTTGAATAAGCAGAAGGTTGAGGGTGAGCTCACAAATCTACTGGTGACCTCAGGCTTGGTTCTCATTTGTGACAAGTGGGATTGCAACCCAATAAAGCACTTTAATTTGAAACATGAGAGTTAGGAATATTTTGATAGAAGGAGGAATCTGAATCAAGAAAGGTCATAGGTATACATTGACTTGGCTTGCATTCCACTCAAGTGACCAAAATGGTTGAGTTTCTATGTACTGTAGGTGGAGTATCAGAAGAATGTCCCATTGGGAAAATCCCTCAACATGTAGTTGAACCACAAGGGATGGTCAAAAAGAAAAAAGATAGATTCTAGAGATTTCAATATGAAATGTGTTGGAATCAAGGAACACTGAGAGGGGGGGTGACTTGGTGTTCGGTAATTTTTAATGTTTTTAATCTAATATTCAAAGAAATTATAATATTCAATCAAAAGAAATATGAATGAACATAAAAAAACAACCACAACACCATAACACAAGGATTTTTTATGTGGAAAACCTCTTAGGGTAAAAAATGGTGGAGGTCAATCCACAAGTTGATCTGAGTATACTCGAAAAGATGTTTACAAAGATGGGAATGCACTTCAATTTAGGAACACTGCCTAGAGCTCACTGCTCAGAAATATAAAGGTTTAATTCCTTACAATCAATGTCAAAAGACAACTGGAGTTGTGAACTATGAAATAGCATCTACAAATGACTAAGAATAGTTTTGGTTAAGCACATTAATCAATTTCTTAACCTTCTGTCCGATTATGCTCTTTTGCTATGTTCAACTTCAACTCACATCACAAAATCCTCTTATGCACAAGTGAAAATGTGCACAATCATTCAACAACCCTTCTAATTTTTGCAACATACATCAACACACTTTGTACATATATCAAAATGATATAATCGATCACTTATATATATCTGCAACTAAGGATTTAATTGCTACATGTCAAATCCAACAAAATATGAAAATATTTACAAACTATTGGCTCAATCCATAATTAATTTTCAATGCACACCAACCAAAGTCAGCCACAACATAGTGAGGACCCAAATAAACATGTTCAAACACAAAAATAATTAAATAATTACTCCTCAAATATCTGCAAAAACTATATTCACTTAGTCGGCCTTCATGCACTATTAAAGAAAAAATTAATCAACCAGATCTCTGAACTTGTACATGGATTGATATGAGGCTCTAAGATTCAAGAATAATAGAGATAATATACCAAAAAAACTTCCCTAAGATCCACAACTTGAAATGATAATAGAAAATTGCATGTGAATTGATGAACACAATTCTATTAGATGCTTTGTTCTTGCTTGACTGTTAATCACAAAATTTTGATTTGAATTCAGGTATGATCAAATGATGATGTGTGGATCAAATAACTAACAAGGGTTTCCATCAATGAAAAAACCAGATGACTTGTCCAGTGTCTCTTGCCAACAATCTTCCCCTTTGACATTAATGGCAACACTTAGTGAAAAATGACTAAGTGTTGGATCAGTACCAACATGAATACAATTCCAACCTTGAAAAATTTAGAAACACAACTCCCCTTGAGATGATTAAGGCATTTTTCACTATCTCATTCTCCCCCTTTGACATTAATGGAAAAGGTATGAATCTGCATGCCAAAAATCAAACAAAATTGCTATGAACAAATTGCATATGTACAAACAAGTTTCTACAACTTACATAAACTTGAATAGATCTATAAAAAATTTCTTCAACAGGTTCAAAATCATGTCCCAATTCTTCTTGAGACTCTCCAAGATAGCCATGTGACCACAAAATAAGTAAGATTGCATCTCTACTGATTCAAGGTTTGTTAGATCACTGACTGCCATAACATCTTGTGCTTCCTTCAATGCACTCAACATTGTTTCCATCTTTAGACCAATTAGTCCTCTAAGCTCACAAACCCTTTCAACCATTTTACCTTTTTCATTCTTCAAAATTTTGATCTTTTCAAGTAGGAATATGACTTGACCTTCTTTCTTTCCAACATAAATGGTTAGAGGATTGAATTCTTGAGTGTTATTTGCTGACTGTTTGTCACATTCTTTCATTTTATTTTCAATATCCTCAGTGATCTTAGATAAAGATAGAAATGAATTATAAATGTTACCACCTTTAGAAAAAGAACTTTGGATATTCTTTACACAAGTAGCTAACAAAGATTTATCATTAGTTATCACCTCTTTCAACCTACTGAACCTTTTAGCATCAAACTCCTAAAACTTATCCATAGCTAACTTCTCAAGTGACTCAAAGTGAGTACTTACAGAACTAACGGGTTTCTTCAGCTAACCGGATGGAGAATCAAATTAATACTTGACATATGAAGGCATGATCTACTTCAGAATACTAGATGCAAGATTCAACAACTCACTATCTTACATATGTGATTTCAGAATTTCTTTCCTTGCCTTGGCCTGTGCAAATGATGCAACTTTTAGTTTCTCCATGGGAGAAAAAGTAGCCAAATTTATACGACCTATAATCAATTTAGGATCAAATTCTTCCTGTTGCTCTTCCAAAAAATCCTTCACTACCTTAGTAGTGTCTCTTGCTTCCGCAGGAATCTCCTTCACTTCATCCTTCTTCTCTTTAGTCACTGATTCTTGCATGGCTTCAAGAATTTCTTTTTCTTCAACCGACACTACATTAGGAGCTTTAGTCTCCATAGGAATTTCAACATCATATATATCTAGAGGATTTAGAGTGTCGTCAAATGTATCTTCTTTTCCCTCTTCTGCTACTAGACAAGACGAGACATCGCCATCATGCACTTCTTTAGAAACAACATTGTACTTGTTCTTTAACTAAATTTCCTTAAGGATTTTCTTAGTATCCTTTGAAAATTCTTTATTTTAACCAATCATCAGCTTGTTCACCCTTGTTTTTCTCTTGAAATCGCTTTTTGCTTCATTTAGTATATTCTTCATTTCTTCTAATGACATCACCAGACACAAATCAACAAGTATCCATTCTCCCATTTTCTCTTCTTTTGTCCTTGCACTCACTCTTTTTATTTCTAAAACTTCATATAGACTTTTGGGTAATGTATACATTATTTCAATAAGAGTCATATTGAAATTATTCAAGCACTTTATTGAAGCTTCCTAAATAACTCTTTGATCAAAACTGTCAAAGGTGTCATACCATTCACAAAGAGGCCTAAGATTACCATCCTTAATCAATGCTTTCTCCACCTCTTCTATATACATACTTGATTTCTCTGTTTTCATCTTCTTCTTTCCTTTTTCTTCACCAGAGGTCTTATCCTTAGAGACTTTTGATTCCTTTGTGCCCTTTTGCTTGATTTCTCTTATCTCTTCATCAAATTCAGTCTCTTCATCTTCAGAAACAACACCATAAACTCTTGTGCTCTTGTCCTTCTTCCTTACCCTCCTCTCTTGGATGTATTCACTTGATTTTTCATAGGAATTGACTTCTTTGTAGGATCGGGTGTGAGAGTAGAGCTTCTTGTAGATCTAGTTCGGGTAGAGGATGTTGTCGGACTAGCAGATTCAGTTCTAGCTGACTCTCATACTTCAACTTCTTCTCTCACAAATTTTGCAAATATACCCATGCTCTCTGCAAAGGCTTCCACTTCCATCCTTACTCTCTGGAATATCATAGGTTTCTTCAACTGCTCATGTACTTTCATATATTTTTCTTCATATGTTCCAAACCTCTCTTTTGTATAATCCAAAGGTTTATTCAACAAATATTGTGCATATAGCTCCAATATGTTCTCCTTAACTTCATAGCCCATTGGAATTATCCAAACCATTCTAGGATCTAAAACTTCCATCAAGCATTGATCAATGTCAACCATGAAGAAAATTGTATCCTTATAATTCTCCACGATAGAAGTAGGAATTCTTTCTCTTTCTTGCATTTCATTTTGAAAGTTCTTGAAATAACCCCAAATTGTAGCTTTCCTTGTTTTACTATCACCAACTCTATGCAAGATATCTCTAATTTGAACAACTATAGGCTTATTACCTTGACATTGAACTTTTCCAAATCCTAGAACTTCATTCATGAAGTAAAAGAACAAACACAACAACAAATTACCATATTTGAAAGAATTCTTCTTATCTTTCTTGATCTCACTAAAACTCACCATTAACTGGCTTTTGAGTAACTCACATAGATCATACTCTACATTCTCCTTCACCATCTGATATGTTGCATAAATAGCTGTACCAAATACAAAATTATCCCAACTGGAATGATATATCTTGTAACCAATGACCATAGATGCACATTTGACATCCAATTCAATGATATCATCAATTTTCATAGCTCTTTTATCAAACATTGAACTATTTTCATCAGTAACTGTCTAATTCTTCATGGACTTCAAGAGCAGCAACCCACCAGAGGAATTTAAACCTGTAATAGTGATTACAACTTCTTTTGTAATCTTGGTTGATTCAACCACATGAATTCAACATGAACTCAACTCAAAATATACTAGAACCACTTGTTTTCTTCAAACACGGGAAATTTTACAATATGTGTGAATTTCTTCTCCTCTAGGGTTTTCAATTCAAGCTTTACCATGAAATATTCTCCAACTATATGATTTGAGTACAAATTCAACAATTGTGAGCTCACTAAATCCTCAATATTTGCATGAATGTATGCCCTAATGTCTTCAATATGCAAGATGTCATACTGAACAGACAAAACTACACTTAAGGGCTCTGTCTCAATAGATTTGAAAGGGTTCCATTTGAATTTCGGATGGGGTCTATCCTTGATATCAACTACCAATGGAGCAGCCATTTTCACAAATTCACAAGTTCACAAGTTTTCTCGATAAATACCTTTTCACCGGATTAGGGTTTGATCGCTGAATTTCCTTTACACTTGAGTCTTTGCCAAAATTCACCAAACTTCGTTAGATACAAATGAATTTTTATCATTCACACACCTAACTTTTTGTCGAAATAAATTCTTTTTCCCTAACTTATCCGAATACCTTGTTTCAATACACTATGAAAGATAACTCTTCTGCGGACCTTCAATTCTACATAAATACTCTCTCCAACTATTTCAATAACATCTATAGATCATCAATGCAATCACTATACTCATCCACATCCCGCACCAACTATGAGTAGGGGGTTTGAATAATTTTCGATAGCTCCCCTAGGCCAAAGGCCTAAAACTATTCCTAGAGGAATTTGCACCAGATTTAGTGCGGACCATTTCCTACATCAAAAAACTCTTCTTCACCCATGTCTTCTTCATTTGATTCCTAATCTCATGTAGTAACCTTTTCCTTTTACCTTTCATCCTTCAGATGTTTCTCCCTTGATTTACTAGACCTCTTCTACAATGTCTAGTACGATCGATTTATTGCAATTGTAGCACAATTCACATTTCTTTAGGTACTCCGGAATTTTACCCTACTCTAATGTGCAAAATAACTAAAAATGCAAATGATAATATACCAAGAACACTTCAATGATTAGCCTAAAGAGTGATAAAACAAGAAGGAAGATAGATGAAGTAAATGCAAATAGTTATACCTCCCTTGCTGTTGAAGACTCCTTGGTTGGCCCTTGATTTGGATGACTTTGTGTGCTCCTTAGATGGCTTCTTGAGTGACTAAATGCAAGATCAACTTATGCAAAATGATTGAAATAGATGACTAAATGATAGCAAATGCAAATTGGTAGCATAAGGTTGCTCAAAATGAAAGTGTGGAAAATGCCCTTGAGGAGGGGGTATTTATAGGAGAACTTGAATTCTCTAGAGAATTCAACGGTTGAGATTCACCCAACAAGGTCAAGATGAAGGGCTAAGGTGAGTTGAGAACTCACAAGCCCTCACATCTTGACATGTGGATGGTGAAGTGGCTAGGAGGAGATGAGGTGGAGGAAGACAAGTACCCTTCCAAGTACATTGGGAGATGGAAGAATCTTATGAATAAAAACGAATTTTAAATTCACAATGATTTGAAGAATCTAGTGGATAAGACAATGTTCTCGTAAGGTGGGAGTTTGTCACGTGACTTGGATGCGACAAGTTATAGATTCTAGAAGATGCATGGGAAAAGGATTCTTGAGGAACAAAAAGGAATTAAAAATTCCTTGGGGATGGAGAGAGTTGACCAAGGTACTGATTACATTAATTAATTAGTAAGTAATTAGAAGATAAATGATTAGAACTAACTTGAAAAGTTGAGGATGTGACACATCCTAATCAAGGATTAGGCATGCACATCCCTAATGAAGAAATTAGAGATGGATTAGGATTAGATGAAAATGACATGTGAGGAATTAAATAAATGTATTATTTATTTAATTTATTTGATGAAAGGAGGATTAAAGGAGTAAAGTATTTAATTATTAATTAAATACCTTAGGGATTTGGCAGAATTAAGGGTATTAATTAAATAATAGTAATATTACTTAATTAACTCAGATAAGAGAATGTTTAGATGAAAAGTGATAAATTTGGATAAATTAAGTGTCCAATTTGATGTTCATATTTTTCCCCTCTTTGAGATGGTGCTATGAAGTAGCATCATTTCAAAGAATATTAAAATATAGAACCTAGAAGAAGATGGTTAGATTGGGAAAGATGCCCCAGTCATCAAAGGATTGATTGGGAAAAAAGATGATGGAGATGAAGATGAGGATGAGGGATTAAGGATTCCCCCTCGAGAGGACATGCGGGTTGAAGAGAACACGGGTGTGCTCTCGAAATAGATGATGTGATGCAAGGGGGGGTGAGGAAGATGATGCAATGTGGTGGGTAAGAGAGTAAGTGATATGGAAATGGATGAAGCGCAAATGGATTTCAAGACAAAAGGTGATGTCTCCCCAATCAAGGGACAAGCCAAAAGGGGTTGATGATGGATGAAGTGGTTTCAATGAGGGAATGAGAGATCCCAAAACAACATGAGAATAGGGAAGGATACGTCCCAATGAGTGGTATTAATGAGGGAAGGATACATCCCAAAACACACTAAAGGATATGGAAGGATACCTCCCGATGATGATGATGAAAGTGTTGTTGATGAGGGAACGATACATCCCAAAACAACACCAAAGGGATATGGAAGGATATAGATGGATGATGATGATGATGATGGGGTTAAAGCTTGTAACAAGATTGGGGACAGGACCAAGGATGCGATTAGATGATTCTGGCTAAAGGGAATGGATGGGGATTGGATAGAGATGTGAGATAAGGATGAAGGATGAATGGATGGGGGATGCATGCAAGATGATAAAATGGAAAATGAAATGCAATCCTAATGCAATTTGCCATCTTCGGAGAACTGATTTTTGCTGTAGCATAAGGCACCAAGTGCCAGGGTATGTGGAACCAAGGCGTATTAGTGTCTAATGCATGAAACAAACACAACAGACAGGAAGGCTATCCCAACACCCCAAAGTTGCCATGACTTTGGTCGGGACAAGTATTGGAATAACCACAAGCACACGAAGATGCCCCAGCGTAACACAAGACCACAAGGATCGTGGTGGGTACTACGTGGGACAACCAAGAAGACACAAAAAAAGAAATAAAAAGATCAAAATTTTCCCCT
>VDFB02063617.1:0-13711 GCA_007258455.2 Sequoia sempervirens | reverse complement strand
CTTATTTTCCTAAACATATCTTCCCCCAAGACATCCATCTGTTCTTCATTGAAAAGGTCGGCACCCCAGCCCACAAGGATACACAAAATATCCCGTATAGCTTGGCCCAAAATGGTGATCTTGACCCCATGGCCCTCAACAGCCTCTGTATCTCTGCTAAAACTCTTTGCACACATGTCAACCAACTCCGGGCATGGATGAACAGTAGGTAACAAAAACTTTGGTAGGCCATTGTTTCAAAGCCGAAATGCAAAACCCTCTACAGACTCATGCCCTAGCATTCTCTGAAAAGCACCTTCCTTGAGATTTTTAGGTTTTGTGGATAACTGAGGGTCGTAAACATTGTCGTTTATATCTTGAATTGCCTCCTTTAAGATGTGTTTGTCAGATTGAAGCTTCTAGGAACATTCAAATGGTCGTTCTTTGGAGCTGGGGCATTAACGAATGAGTAGTGCCCAAAAATTTATGTGTAACCGGGTCTTTTGTTTGGTACTTCAGCCAACCTGCTAGAGGTAGATACTTTTGCCATGATTACTAGAAAATGATACAGAAACTCTCTGGTCACAACAACCATTTTTCCTTGCATAAAACCTAACTTGCTTTTCAATGCAATTAATTTCAGTGCTTTTGCATGTAGATAGGAGTTTACCACTATCGATGGCTCATTAAATGTTGTCACCAGGATAATATGTGTGGATGGGAGATTCGTATCCCTTGGGAATGCCAAAAAATGTGTGAAAATGGAATTAGTACATTCCTTCCACTGCCTCTTCTTTCCTTTAATTCATTGTATCGAAGAGCATGCTTTTCGTCATATGGATCGTGTTGAGATGACACTAGGTACTTCTAAAAAGACATCTTCATTAATTTGTCAGAGCCTTAGCATGTTAATCCATGTCTTTTCTCATTAGTGAATAGGTTGGCATTGATGATGACAAAGGATGTGCATCAACCTTCAGCATATGAGGGAATTTACTCCCCAACGCCCAAATTTATTTCTCAAGGCATTTCGTCAGATCCTTCGGACAATTTTCCCACCTTGCTCTATTCTACCTCAAAAAAAATTGTTGTCGTCTGGCCAAAAATAAACATCCCATTGGTGAAGTTTCCCCATTATCTTTTTCTATATATAGCTACACCACCTTTTGCTAAATTCATTCGATCATATAGTTATCTATCATAGTTGGACCTCTTCCTACTCTTTCTCCACCATAATCCATTGCTATCGCGATGTCTGTTGGTTTGGGTACCCCCATTCAACTTCTTCCTCAAAGACTGAAAAACTAATTTGTGGGAGAGATTACTAACAGTTGTATCAATTTCTTGGTGAAGAATTGCAACCCCCTCATCATGACTGTGTTTAAGTGGGTTGTTGGTGCAGACTACCTTACTGATGAGAACTAGCTGCGAAGCAATTGTAACATGCTCTCACACTTTGTGGCCTCACTGTTGGACCTGGGTGTGGCCAAGCCCATGATAATTGAGCTATGTTTGAAGATGTTTGCCACCTCTTTGATGGAAGGGCTCGGCAAGATAGTGCAAGTGGCCATTCCAAGCGTTAGCATTCCAAGTGCTATGGACCTTCGTAGGCTCGTAGACATTAGGGTGGACGTGCCCTAGTTTCCCTTCCTTACTGAATTTCACACCATGGATGTGACGGTGCACCATTTTTCTTCTTAGCCAATGGCCACCTTCCTTTTGTGGGAGTACGATGTGGAGAAATTTTTGGGGATTGCCTCGAAAAAGCACTTTAGTTACCTGGTGCAACTTCACAGCAAGTAGACCTTGGGTTTGAACTATGTGGCCCACATGTGTTGTGTGTTTTTCCCCTGCTTGCAACCTATCTTACAAAAGAAGAAGAAGAAGAAGAAGAAAAAGAGGAGAAGCGAAAGCTGAGTATGAGTCCCTTTTGCCTTGCTATTGGAGGCAGAAATTTATTGACTATCAGATCATCAATTCCCTTTTGACAACCTTTGCTTGCTTCCCTTTTTGGGTTTTGCTCGAGAGAGCTTTATGTAGTATTTTCGAGCCTTGGGCTCTATACTGTATTATAAATTGTGTCGATAAACATAATATAGTATAGCTCTTTATGTCGTAACCTCGATGGTTCTCAATACGAAACCCTACTGATATTTTGTTGTTTTTGCAATTTTTTGGTTTTTTGTGTTTTATGAGGTTCTTTTACAAATAATCAAGAAGCTGCGATTTTGCTCAATAAATGCTTATAAATTCAAAATAAATTGAAAATGCAAAGAATAGGCACAGAACTTGATCAGATATCATAGGCGCATTATTTATTGATCATTTCAAAGCATTTACAATAGAGAGATATGACATATGAATAAAATATAAATTTTATTTCAAAAACCTGGTTCTCCTTGCAGCCGCCTGGAGCAATGATGAGAATGTACGGCTGAGAGAAATAATGAGTCTTTGATCTCAGGAAACAATGCCGAACCTCTGAAAACCTAGCCGCCCAAGTTTCCTCTGCCAAAGACTAAAAAGGAGAGGCGTATCCCTCTGAAAATGAATAGTACGGCCTGCTGATACAACAGTACGGACTGGTACAGCAGCAACAAGAAAAGTACCTAATTCAATAAATACTGCCGTGACTGTGAAATAAACCTCTGAGAGTCACGCATCGTGAGGTTGAAATAACTCAGAATCTCGATGAATCTATCGATAAATCCACCAGATCTCTCGTAGGAAATCACCATGCAAGCTTAACCGGTATTTCATGTACCAACAATTTAATCTCCTCAAGAGTTTTATCTCCGTAAACGCTTGTCCGCCGTAAACCCTAAGGTTTGCAAACCCAATGCTCGAGCAAAAAAAGACAAATTAGAATAACATTTCATAATGGTCCGATTTGCCTTTCATTGAATAAATATATCCTCTTCATTAAAATTCGACCCAATGCTCTTTTTAATAATCATTTAAATTAAATGATTTAATTCGCCTTAATACTTAGGAGAAATATTCTAATCATTAAATGGCGCCTCTTTTAAATGAATAATAAATATTCATTAAGTCAATGTTTAATACTTTATTATAAAGTATAACAAATACTTTATTATAAAGTATAACAAATACTTTATAACAGGCCAATTAATTAAATAATTAAATATTTCAATAAAGTGACTTTAATATAAAGTCAAATTATTAAATATTCAATAATTCATTAAATACTCCTTATTTCTCTGTCTGATCATCAAACTGCCGAACTGGGTCGATTCTGAGCTGAATGGTTGAACCAGGTGCCCTGCCCGAAATAGCAGCTTCTGCCTGACCTAACTTTCTAAAAATAGAAAGTTCCTGAAAATGCTCACTGGAAGATTCTGCGAAGGCCCAACCTGACACAACTGCCAAACTAGAGCTACCAAACACTAAGTAACTGCCCCAGATGATCCTCTGCACACTCCTGTCAGCCTACGAGGATAGAAATTATAGGCTAACTCCTCGACAAACAGTGTCAGCTAAAACGGGGACATGACAGTCCGCCCTCCCTGAAATTGCTTGTCCTCAAGCAATCTCTGCAAATACAGCTGCACTGCACCACCTGGATCCCAAGGATAGTACCGGACAATGTTCCTGCTGGCCACAACGGACTCCTGTAACTCCCACAACTGATCAGCAAGAATAGAGTACCATTCCCCATTAACCTCAGTGCGGTCCGGCATAGGATCAAGAAACTCAGAAGGAGGCAAGTCAAACGACAAGCAACACTTACCCCCTAAAACTGCACGAGATATACTATCATCCAACATATCAAGCACGTGCATGCTAGAACTGTGCACCTGAAACAACTTGTGTACATGTGGATTAATCACGAAGCTATATGCACTCTGCACCATATACACACTGTGATACTCCTCCGTGAGCTGAGTCTGAAATCCCAGTGCACAAGTAGGATCCCAAACGCTATCATCACTCTGCTCAAGACCAGGATCAGGTGGGTTACCCATATCAAACTCAAAGAGCGGATTGTCGTATGTAGATATAACATCTGTCTCAAACAATGGATTGGTCACAAACGGAACCAAACCACTAGGCTGATCCCAAACGACTGCCTCAGAACCCCTGGGGTACTGAGCATAACCATACCTGGTCTGCACAAAATCCTCCTCTACCTTCTCGCTCTTCCCACTAACGAGAGAGATAGAACGAAGGCTGCCATCTGTAATACCCCTCAACACATATTTCTTGCCCTGTACCTCAAATCTCATCTCCATTTTAGGCAAGTTGAGGGTGAACACACTGATGTCCTGCAGCCATCTCATACCCAACACTAAATCCATCCCACCCAGGTGGACTACATAAAAGTCTGCCTGCAGCTCATAATCAGTCAGCATGAGAGTGAGATTACAAATCCGTCGAGTGCAAGTGAGTGTATATCCATCTGCCACCCGAACTCTGAATCCAGCGAAATCCTCTGTCTGGAGCCTACATCTGCTGACGAAGCTCTCATCAATGAAATTGTGTGTGGCTCCAGTGTCGAGCATAGCAATGCATCGCTGTCCTCCCACTAATCCCCTAAACCTGAATGAGTCATCCCGTACACTAGTAGATAATACCAACGGGGATAAGTTGGCATCCGGCCCAAACTCCATAGAGGCATCCCCGGCCTCTGCATGTTCTGAAACAACCTGCTGGTCTGAATCATTAGACTCGTCATCATCATAGTAAACCCACATGGCGCGGTTGGCTCTGCCCTTCGGTCTCAAAGGACAATCATGCTCCTTGCTGTAGGGTGCTTTGCACCAATAACAAAGTTGTTTCTTCCTGCATTCCTCCCGAGTTGCATCATCAATTCTTGCAACTGGTTTCCTTTTTGGTTCTGCAACTGGTGTATGACTCTCCTCGACAGGCAAGTTATTTGTTTTAGGCGGAAATTGTTTCTTCGGAGCAGCAAGCTCCATACTCCTTGCCTTCCGCATCGCCTCCTGAAGTGTAGGAGGGTCAAAAGCCTTAACCCAACCTCTCATGGGTTCTGTCAAACCCTCAACGAAGAGTATGATGAGTCTCCGTTCTGAAATCCCTGTGACCATGACTGCCACTCTTTGAAACTCACCAATGTATGAATCCAAACTGCCTGTCTGTCTGAGCTGAGCCAACTCTCTGAAATACAGTTCCGGATCCTTCTTATCAAATCTCTCTATCAGTCTGCTGGTGAACTCCTGATAGGTATTGACCGCATGATGGCCTAGAGTATACATGCCGTGGTGCCACCAATCGTGTGCTACTCCATCAAGATGTAAAGTAGCAAATTTAATTGCCTCATCCTCCTGCATAGGCCTAAGTGACAAGTAATTGTCCAATTTCTGGACCCAAGACCTCGCTGATGTCTTTTCAGACCCATCAAAATATGGCAAGGTAATCTTGCTCACCGCATACTGCAAATCTCTATTCGCCTGTGGCTGCGGCTGCTGATGCTGTGGGGGTCTGCGGTCAAATCTGCCTCCTCCTCTGGGTTTATAAACATCTATAAACTCATGGAATGTAAGTGCCTGCCGGATCTCAGGTGCTAGTGACATGTACTCACCATGAAATCTCGTCAAGTCTGCCACGGACATGCCATGGTGTGGCTGAAACTCCTGATGCTGCCCCTGATGCTCTGCCCCTGGAGTCTGTGGTGGAGGCTCCCTAGGTAAGAAAGTAGGCTGACCTGGCCTACGCTCCTGATAGATCGGAGACGGCTGTCGAGGTGCTGATGCTAATGGCTGATCCACTGGTGCAGTCCCGCTCGTCTGACCAATCTGTATGAAATGAGGCTGTGTGGGCGTGTACTGTCTAATGGTACCCATCAACTGAGACATCATATCCATCATATTATCGTGTCTCCGTCTAAACTCCTCATCAGTAATATCACCCTCTGCATGCGCCTTCCCTGGATCCCTGCGAGTCTCTGAGGAAGTCTCACGTTCTGCCATTAAGGTTGCAACACTGTTTTCACTACCGCCGAATCGATCTGTGAAACCAAGTACTCTTATTGTTCCGGCCCTTCCGTGGATGGGTGGACTCCGTCTAATCCTCTCGCCTTTGCCTATCCCACACCTCTAGTATAACGGTCAATATCTTGCCTATAAAGGCAACCAAAAAGCACACTGTATTCTGAGAAAGCAACTGAAAAAGCACAGGATGGCAGGAGCTCTGTGCTCTGATACCACTGTCAGAACCCTGATGGTTCTCAATTCGGAAACCCTACTGATTTGTTTTGGTTTTCAAGTAGTTTTGTAATTTTTGTGTTTTTGGAGGTTTTTTACATTAAATAATCACAGCGTCGGTGATTCAATAAATGCTATAAATTCAAAAAATAAATTGAAAATGCAAAGAACACGATAGAACTTGATCAGATATCATAGGCGATTATTTATTGATCATTTCAAAGCATTTACAATAGAGAGATATGACATATGAATAAAATATAAATTTTATTTCAAAAACCTGGTTCTCCTTGCAGCCGCCTGGAGCAATGATGAGAATGTACGGCTGAGAGAAATAATGAGTCTTTGATCTCAGGAAACAATGCTGAACCTCTGAAAACCTAGCCGCCCAAGTTTCCTCTGCCAGAGACTAAAAAGGAGAGGCGTATCCCTCTGAAAAAATGAATAGTACAGCCTGCTGGTACAACAGTATGGACTGGTACAGCAGCAACAAGAAAAGTACGGCCTCAATAAATACTGCCAGATCTCTGTAAAATAAACCTCTGAGAAAGTCGCCTCTACTGCAGGTTGAAATAACTCTGTAAATCTCTGATGAATCTGTCGATAAATCCAATCTGTGATCTCTGTGTGAAATCACCAAGTGCAAGCTTAAACTAGTATTTCACAGCCTCAGTCTGCCTAATCTCTGAAGAGTTTTCGTTCTCCAGAAACGTTCGTCTGCTAGAAACCCTAAGGTTTGCAAACTCCGATGCTCAGAGCAAAAGACAAATTAGAATAACATTTCATAATGGTTCGATTTGCCTTCCAATGAATAAATATATCCTCTTCATTAAAATTGGACCCAATGCTCTTTTTAATAATCATTTAAATTAAATGATTTAATTCGCCTTAATACTTAGGAGAAATATTCTAATCATTAAATGGCGCCTCTTTTAAATGAATAATAAATATTCATTAAGTCAATGTTTAATACTTTATTATAAAGTATAACAAATACTTTATAACAGGCCAATTAATTAAATAATTAAATATTTCAATAAAGTGACTTTAATATAAAGTCAAATTATTAAATATTCAATAATTCATTAAATACTCCTTATTTCTCCGTCTGATCATCAAACTGCCGAACTGGGTCGATTCTGAGCTGAATGGTTGAACCAGGTGCCCTGCTCGAAATAGCAGCTTCCGCCTGACCTAACTTTCTAAAAATAGAAAGTTCCTGAAAATGCTCACTGGAAGATTCTGCGAAGGCCCAACCTGACACAACTGCCAAACTGGAGCTACCAAACACTGAGTAACTGCCCCAGATGATCCTCTGCACACTCCTGTCAGCCTACGAGGATCGAAATTATAGGCTAACTCCTCGACAAACAGTGTCAGCTAAAACAGGGACATGACATCTTATTTCATGTGTTATTTTGGGCCTTATTCTCAAAAAATTTGAAATAATAACAATTTTTTTTACATATGGTACATAACTGTTAAGATTTTAAAAGAACTATACATTTTAATAGAAAATTCTCAAATAAATATTGTTCACCAGAACATCTAAGAAAAACATCTATTTGAGTCTGTACGCCTTCATCTTTTTGTATGTCTTTTTTTTGAAAGGTCCTTTCCACATCACTTTGAAATTAATTGGTCATCTTGGCTTCGCAGCAAGTTTGTGGTACCCTTGCACTAAACCTTCTTTGGGTAAACATTTTCATCGTAACATCGTCTGATTGTTTCACCATGGTGGATTGTAGATCAAGAATTTTTTCCTTCATCTCTCTTTTGGCCTCAAGGTAAATTTGTTGAATTTTCGCATTAATCAATTTATACTTAAAAAACTTTGAGGCCGACTTGAGGGTAATTTGATTCATCGACGGCGGAACTTGTCTATGACTGCACCAATCTCTTTCAGTGGCCAACCCAACACATTGGATTGACCCAATTAGGTTCTTAATGGTTGATTTGGTTAAACTTCCCCTTCTCATATAACAATATGATGAAGACTTAAAAAAAACTTATATTTGATAACAAAATTTGAACCTTCTGACTCTACTGGCTCTTGGGCACTGGTAGGTGTGACATTTTTGGGCAGACCCAGTGTGGATTTTAGTTTCCTTAAGAGCTTATCAATTCTTATTTTTGTGATATTTTCTTGCACATTGGTTCTCCTTTGTTTTGCTAAGGAGAGTGTAATGAGACGCTCTTCATTTTTTTACTCATTCTTCTCTAGCTACTTGATAACCACTGTGCCCTTGGGAGTTTGCTGAAAAGACGCTTTCTATTTTATCATTAGGGCAAACGGGGTTGCAATGCTCATGAAATCTGGTATGAATCCTTGGGCAAGGCTAGATTTACCCAAAAAAAAACTTATGTTTAATTTTCAGCTCTAGACCATGTCAAAATTTTCCTTTTTGGAGTGTACAACCATTTCCCACTTGGTGGTAGATGTCATCCTTAGTCGGTCAAATCCCATTATGAAGACTTCATTTTCCCTTGAGGAATCATGTATTAACGATGAGATCTTTACCCTGGTTAGAGCTTGGGAGAACTACTGCATCGGTGTCAGGGAATAATGATTATCGAACAAAATACCCTGGGTCTTGAAAGCTAATATAAAGTCAGATATCCCTATCTCCTTCCCGAATTGGGACCAGATACAGAAAACAGGTGAAAATTTTGATAGGACGTATGTCTTATGTCTCACCCTGTTTGATGAAAATTTGTGTCGCCAGAGCTTCAACCTTTGAGTGGATTATCCTTTGTTCCTACCTGACTAACCTGGGTCCTTTGTCTAAGGAAAATGTCAACTGGACTATACGTAGGTCACAATCTTTGGGGTCATACTTGCAACATAATTCCTTTTGCCTTCTTTTATTCCTGAAAGAGGCCCTCCTACCAACTACTAATTTTTTTATTTTCTGACACTAAGCTTGCTATAACCCCTTGAAACTGCAGAGAATCTTTTCTTTGTCGGATTAGAAATTAATTCTGAACGCATCCCAATAAGAAATTCCTGATAAATGATACTATCTTGAGATCAGAGATTCCCTTGCATACCGAAAGCTTCAAAACATTTGATGAGGTCCCTCACATTATGTACTTGATATCTTAGCCTTGTATCTATTGTGGTTGCTTTCTCATAGATCTGGCTTACTATCAATTTGGGATTTCTGACAGCTTGTTTCTTGCTTGCATTCATTTGTTCTACTAGATTCGACTTGGTGACCAACTCTTCATATATAGTATCATTAGCAAAGCATGGAGACAAAAAATAATAGGCTCTGAGGTCTTCCAATCCTATCAGAAATTTCAATAAAACACCTACTCTAGGGCCAATTTTGCACTTGACACTAGAAAAATATGCATTCCATACTTGATTCTCGTGACAAATTGTCGCCTCCGTACTTTTCATATTAGTTAAACATAAAAGGCAATATGCCAAATATTTACAACATTTCAAACTCAAATTATTCCTATGATTGATATAAAGGACACAAAACGCCACAACCCTCATTGTTGGAAAGAGAATGAACAACAAAGGCTAACTTCTGCTAAGCTGCAGACTTTCAAATCTTTCTACAAGCAATGTTCATTGAGGTCCGATCAAAAATAAAAATTCCTTAGAGTAAAAGAATAATATTTCAAAAATTATAAGAACTTTGTCTCGTAATACAACATAGCACAGAAGAATAACAACTTCAAAGATAATAGAAAATTCCAAAGACATAGTCCGATTTCTCTCAGAAATGTTATTCCACAGTACAAGCATAAAGCATAGAAATTCGCTATTTAAACTACCAGAATATAGCTTGCAATACACAGTGTTTCATTCAAAAACAATAGTATAAAGAAAGAAAGCTTGAAAAAGGCCATACATGCACAGTCTCAATAAATTCCCCTCAATAGTTTGTGCTTTAATTAAAACTGAACTTTGAAACAAAGGTTGGATGTCAATCTGACAATAGTTTAAACCTTCATAAATATAATTTTCCAGAATAAAGTAGTTCTATAACTTGCTTCTGAAATATAGTTCTTAAAACTTTAAGAAAACTAAAAAGAAAACACTTCCTCTTTTCAAAGAAAACAGTTCCTCCTAGAAAAATCCTTTTCTGAAAAATCATCCTCTTTTCGGTGTCGTCCCCTTCCCTTTATAGCTATTGAAGAAAGGAAAAACCACCTCAATTTAGAAGTAATTACTATCAGGTGTTGACAGTTGATAGCACACGATCTGATTGCAAACTCTTAGTTAGGCCACAAAAGATCTTCGCATTAACTCTTCAGCTACTGCATTAATGTTCTCTAGATATTTTAGCAAAGATAGGAACCCAATTATGATCAGATCTTAGGAACAACAACCTGGCAACAGACAAAATTGATTGACCACATTGTTGCGAGGTGTCGTCTGAAAACTTTCATCCTAAAAACTGAGAGAAGAAAATAAAGGTCAGCCAGCTCGGACAAACTCCTCACTTAGATATCCTTATAGGTAGTGCAGATAACCCGCAACAAGGAGATGATGTGTCAGCAGGGTAGAAACTCCCGAGCTCACAAATATAATTCCCATGGAAAATTTCAACAAGCAAACACGTGTCCTAAACCTCCTCCCGAAAAGAAGATGTAAAAGGTAAAAGTGTTGCAGCCACCACGTGGCGCATTGCACATATTTTCACTAATTTTATTTAAGTGCGGGTGCACCCAACACTGGAAACATTTATGCAAACCAAAAATAAAATGGTTGAGGCAAAAAAACCTTTACACAAACTATAAAGAATATGATGTTAAGAAGGTGTACCTTGGAGATGATTCTCATTTGAAGATTGTACACCATGGAAGAGTCCTAATTTGATTCCTTGATGGATGAGTGAAAGGGATCAATGGTATATTACATATCCTTGATTGGCACACAACCTACTTTCTATAAGTAATCTTAATGATGCAAGTGTGTAGTTTATTTTCTCGAGTGGAGGGTGTAAGATCTTGAGAGGCTCTATAGTACTTTCTAAGGGTGTTCACAAAGAAAATCTATTTCAATTGGATGCATGCACAATTGAGTGCAATAGTTATTTTTTACCTATAGTGAAAAGACTTGCAAAATTTACACCTTCACCATTAGAATTAGTAACAAAGGGGAGTGTTGCATCCACTTTTGATGGTCATGCATTCTAGATACCAAAGGGTGTTCATGCTTTGGAGATTAAGCTAACAACAAAAAAACCAAAATTATGGCACCAAATGATGGATCAAATAAGTGAAAAGGATTTAAGGGTCCTGAAAAAAAAATATTGTTGAGTGGTTAAATAACTATAATCATGAATTTGATTTTTATGAATATTATGTATATGGCAAACAAAACCACATTCAATTTTACTTTGGGTCTCACAAATCTTCTAAGATATTGGACTTGGTACATTTTGATGTTTTAAATCATCTTAATGTTACTTCGCTTTTAAAATTTGTATGTTACACATCTTTCAGTGATGATTATAGTACAACATAATATATTTTATTAGAATTAAATCTAAAATATTTAAATCATTTTAAATAGTTTAAATCTCTTGTAGAGAATCAAAATAATAGGAATAATATTTTGAATACTAATGATGGAAGTGAGTTTGATTTAGTAGATTTTGATAGATCATGAAAGAATCGTGGACATAAAAATCCATACATTCACTAGAAAAAAGGAGTTGTAGAAAGAATGTATAGGATATTGATGGAGAGGGCTATGAGTATGCTAGGTGGGGTTTTCCTAAGAAGAAGCTTTGGGAAAAAGTGGTTGCCACAACTTTTTACCTAGTTAATAGGTCACCTACATCATCTCTTGTTGAGAAGCCATTGATGAATGTGTGGTTGAGAAAAATCCCTCATTGAGACATCTTCAAGGCTTTAGTTGTGAGACACATGAATATGGCCAAAGTTGAAGAACATGGCTATAAAATGTATCTTCATCAATTATGGTGTTGGTGTGAAAGAGTACAAGTTCTGTGGTTTTGTGGTTGAGAGAGTTTTGTAAAGAAAATTTGTTATCTTTGGAGAATTCAAGTGTTCTTCCATAGTATTTGGCTAGAAAAGGGTGGAAAGAAATGTGTTCTTCAATTAACCCAAAAGACTGAGAAAGTGGAACCAAAATCCCACAAAGGACTTAAAGAGAAGAAGAGCTCAAATATTTTAGACAAATGTAAAGAAGAGATTAAATCTCCACCTTAGTAATTGAGGAGGTCCACTCAACAAAGAAAACAACCAAATAGATATACTCCAAATTGAAGATGTATTTTTTCTTTGATTACTAACAATGATGAACCTAGAACTATGAAGGAGGATATGGCTATGGATGATATAGAATCCAAGAAAGTGGTCATGGATGAGGAAATGGCTGCATTGAACAAAAATGATGTACAAAACTTAATACATTTACCTAGTTGACATAAACTTATTGGACATTAAAGGGTGTACAAAAGAAAAATCAATTCAAATGGCAATGTTGTGAAGGGATATTCCTAGGTTGAGGGAATCAATTATGGTGAGATTTTCTATCCACTTTGTAAGTTGAAATCCATTAAGTTCTTATTATCTATTGTAGTATTTTTTGACCTTAAGATTGGTAGATGGATGTGAAGATAAATTTATTCCATGGTGATTTGGAGGAATAAGTTTATATGTCATAGCTAGAACATTAAAGAAAATTCAATTTGTAAGTTGAAGAAATATTTGTATGGTCTTAAACAATCTCCTAGGATGCAGTACCAGAAATTTGATTATTTTGTATTAGGATTGGGATTTTTCTTAAGGTTCAAATTAAATCATTGAATTATTTATAAGATGGACAGTGACAATTTCCTTGTTAAGATGGATAGTGTAGATGGAGACACACTAAGATCAAGTTATTTTCCAACATCCACATGAAATACATCATTTTTCACACTAATCATTGAATTTGGGACAAACAAGTTATAATGACTCCAAAACAAAGGGGAAAAGTGGAAGGTATTATAATTTTTACCATTACAAAACTCAATCCTACACCATTTTAATTTATTAGAATATATACAAATACTCTTAAGAAAATAGAAAGAAAAATATAAAACTCCCACACACATGTCTTACAAAAATACATCTAATTTCAATAAAAGAGTACTGGTTAAATTTACTTCCTAGTTTTTTATAGAACATTAACAATTTTAGTTTATTTTCCTAATATTTTGTCTCCTCATGAGTAGCTAGAACAATTTTTTGTTTCAACCTCAATTTTAAAGTGTCACGTACCCAGGGTTATGAAATTATAATGTATTAGATAGTAATAAATAAAAGTGAGTGCAAATGCTTTGTAAATCATATATTGTAGACAAGAGATTCATAGAACATAGTGAAGAATATTTTATAAATTTGGATCCCATATTAGGATATGGTGTGGAGTGATTTCTTCCAATAAGAATTAGATAGTGTTGACCTACCTCAAGGGTTCGATCTTATATTGTTGTATGCCTATTGTTATGTGTAGGTTCATAACAAATGGTATTAGACTTTGATTTAGAAAAGGTGGGAGGAAATTTGTT